>SNQJ01S0005630.1:56949-90501 GCA_010110895.2 Picea sitchensis | reverse complement strand
CCTTACGAGACCTCAGAGCGGCCAACGGAGCCGTTAAACTCGTCAGGGTGGTCCATTCCAAACGGCTTGGGTTATTTAGACAACCCCGGACCGGTTCCACTCTCCCAGTTGACGGACGGTCAATTTCGCCCGTCAACAAATGGATGATTTGCCTGAAGAAATTAGGGAATTGTTGGATAATTTTGCTGACATAGTGGTGGATGAGCTACCTAACTCATTACCACCCATCAGAAGTATCAGCCATCATATTGATCTAATACTAGGAGAAAGTCTGCCAAACAAAGCAACATACAGACTGACACCTCGAGAGAATGAGGAGGTAAAGAACCAAGTCCAGGAATTGTTAGATAGAGGGTTGGTCAGATAGAGCTTGAGTCCATGCGCAGTGCCAACTGTGTTGAGCCCAAAGAAAGATGGAGGATGGAGAATGTGTATAGACTCAAGAACCATTGACAATATCACCATCAGGTATAGATTTCCCTTACCAAGAATGGACGATTTAATGGATTGTCTAAGTGGAGAAAACTTATTTTCTAAGATAGATTTGAAAAGCGGATATCACCGGATAAGAATGAGAGAAGGTGATGAGTGGAAGACAACCTTTAAGACAAATGAAGGTTTGTATGAATGGATTGTTATGCCATTTGGCTTAACAAATGCCCCAGGTACTTTTATGAGGTTGATGAATGAAATACTGAAAGATTTCATTGGCAAGTTTTTGGTTGTGTATCTGGATGATATACTGATCTTTAGCAGGACTAAAGAGGATAATTTGAGACACCTTACACTAGTGATGAGGAGACTACAATAGGAGAAGTTGCTAATAAATCTGAAGAAGTCCTCTTTTATGAAGACATAAATCATTTACTTGGGTTTTGTGATCTCTTGAAATGAGCTAAAGATGGATCCATAAAAGGTGAAAGAAATAAAAGAATGGTCGTCACTGAGAAGCATGTTTGAGGTAAGAAGCTTCCATGGATTAGCAAGTTTTTATAGGAAGTTCATCAGAGATTTCAGTGGAATTTGTGCACCAACGTTGGATACAGTAAAGAAGAATCACAAGTCTTTTAAATGGACAGAGGAGGCAGAGAGGAGCTTCAATAAACTGAAGGAGAAGATAACAGAGCGACCAATTTTGGTCTTGCCAAATTTTGAAAAGACATTTCAGGTGAGATGCGATGCAAGTGGAGTTGCAATTGGAGCAGCTTTGAGCCAGCATAATAGACCGGTTTCCTATTTCAGTGAGAAGCTAAATGAGACTAAGAGAAAATACTCCACATATGATAAGGAATTTTGTGCCATAATTCAAGCCTTGAAGAAATGGAGACATTACCTTGTCCCACGGGAATTTGTCTTGTATAGCGATAACCAAGCTTTACAATTCATAACCAGATAGGAAAAATTGAATCAGAAGCATGCAAAGTGGATTGAGATTATGCAGAATTTTCCTTTTGTCATAAAACATATTGCTGGGAATGTTAACAAAGTTGTTGATGCATTAAGCAGGAGATGTTTGATTGTGCAGGAATTTCAAGTGAAGACCTTAGGGTTTGAACACCTTAAGGAAATGTACAGTGATGATCCATATTTCAAGGAGGCATATGAAGCAAGCGTGAATCCTGTGCTGAGAGATAGGAGCTAGTGGGAATATTATATGATTAAAGAGGGATTCTTGTTCAAGGGAAATCAATTATGCATACCAAAGTGTTCAATGAGGGACAACCTTTTGAAGGATAAGCATAGTGGAGGATTGGCTGGACATTTTGGCCATGATAAAACATTCATATAGTTGAGCAGTTCATACTATTGGACAGGTATGAGGAAAGAAGTGATGAAATTTGTGAACATATGTAGAATCTGCCAACATGCAAAAGGTAAACGACAGAACATTGGATTGTATCAACCATTGTCAATACCATAAAGGCCTTGGGATGCGATAAGCATGGATTTTGTGTTAGGACTGCCAAGAACGCAAAGAGGATGCGATTCCATATTTTTGGTGGTGGATAGATTTTCAAAGATGGAACACTTTATCCCATGCCAGAAGACCAGTGATGCAACACATGTTGCAAATCTGTTTTTCAAGGAAGTTGTGAGACTTCACGACCTACCCAGAAGTATTGTATCGGATAGAGACACAAAATTTGTTGGTCATTTTTGGAGAACACTGTGGAAGAAGTTGGGGATGGATCTGTCCTTCAGCTCAGCTTATCATCCTCAAACATATGGACAGACTGAGGTGGTAAACATAAGCTTGGGAAAATTTTTGACGAGTCTGGTCACTGAGCATCATAACCAGTGGGATCAGATTCTGCCACAAGCAGAATTTTCATACAACGACTCACCAAACAGAAGCACTGGAAAGAGCCCATTCCAAATATTGTATGGAATGAAACCCAAGGGAGTATCCGAGTTGAGAGACTTGGGACAGAGTGAGATCATAAGCGTTGGAGAAAAATATTTTACTGTTGAAATGCAGAATCTCCATAGCCATATTAGAGGAAAAGTACAGAACTCTAGGCAAGAGTATAAGCATAGAGTTTATCAACATTGTAGAGAACTTCAATTTGAGGTGGGAGATCAGGTTCTGGCACATCTCAGGAAAGAAAGGTTCCCTAGGGGGACATATAACAAGTTAAAAATGAAGAGAGGACCATGTAAGATCTTGAGGAAGTTTGATGCAAACGCCTATGAGATTGAGATGCTTGATGATGTGGGCATATCGCCCATATTCAACGTTTCAGACCTATATACTTACTGGAAAGATGAAGCAGAGGGATCAGAAGATCAAGATAAGATTCAGTGGGATAAAAAAATGCGTATAGCAGAAAAACCACAAACGGAGAAGATCATTGATCAGATAATTGGAAAGAATACCAGGAGGAAAACCTATCTTGAATATCTAGTTAAGTGGAAGGGACACCCGGCAGAGGATTCCAGTTGGGAAAATGAAGCTGATATCCAGAAGCATGGAAATTCGGTGTAGGAGCTCATGGACAAGAGTCCATGAATTTTTGTCCAGGGGGATAATGATGCAGGAGCATCGTCAGCAAGAACGCGTGGCAGGATAACTCGACGCCTGGGAATCATTTTGGAATATCAAACGCTGGGAATTACTCCGAATATTTTGGAGTTGATTGGAAAAACGAAAGAAGATCAAACGCTTGGGAGCGGATGATCACGAGTGATCTGGGAGTTTCACCTCGAGTCTTGAATGTAACTGAACTTAGGTACCAGTTAGAGTTTTTTTTTTTTTTTCCAAGTAGACGAGTAGTTGGGTCTGGAGTTTCACTCGATTCAGCCGTAACTGGAACTTAGGTACCAGTTGTTTTTTTTTCCTATCACGAGAGTTGGGGGGCCTAAGGACCCTTGTTGGCCTCAAAATAGTCCCTATTCCCACTCCATTATTCACCAATACCTCAACATTACTTCCATATTACCTTCATGCCACCTTCATTCCACCTCCACATAATTACATTTACCTCATCACGGGAAGAGAATCCATGCTTTCCAACAATTCTATTAATTCCTTTAACATTTTTAAGTGGATTTGTGGTTAAACTTTAGAAAATAATATACTTATACTTATACCTAACAATTAGAATGAGTTTGGTGACATGTGTAGGTGATTTGGAAGCTTCCAAGACACTCTTATGTGCCCTCCAATACTCAAATTCGAATTCCCTTCAAGATATGGAAGGAGATTTGGATAAAGGTCAAAGAGGATATGTATCTCATCATTAGCTATTTGGTTGTAACTATATGAGATTTTTATGGATATAGGGAGAGAATAGTGGATCTCCATTAATGGGGTAGTTTCTTATGTTCTTGTATAAATAGGAGAGCCTTCTCCTTACAAAATGCATGTGTGAAGTTTGGGAAATGCTCATGTTTTGAATTGATAGGTTGGTTCTTGAGGTTAGTAGACATGAGATCTTATATTGGAAGGAAGATGTAATCATATTCTTTTTAATACAAGACATGCTTCCATTTTGATATCTATCTTGTGTTAAGATTATGGTGTACTTACTGAAGGATGGAAGGGCCCCCATGCACTGATGCCAGTACACCTATGTATTGTATATAGTAGGTAAAATTTGTCATTTGTATATTCATGTTATTTTATCTTTATGTTATTTTCTTTAGTAGTTTAGGATAGACAACTTCAAATCCTCACACATATTGTGTTGTGCCTCTAAGCTTATGAGCTCCTGGTTGACATTAAATCGTTGAAAAATTTATACGACATAGATTGCACCCAACAGACCCTCTACGATAAATAGAGGTTTTGTATGCCTAAATGAGGTTGTTGCAAGTTAGTATGAGTTTTTGAGTTTTATTTGTTGTTTAAGAATAGTTGTAGCCATTTTTATTTTCTGAATGAATATAACAGAAGAAAATTGATCCGAATGCGTGATGTTGTTACTATTTGTGATTGTCTGTCATTGTGTTTTCATAAATTAATGAATTTCGTTATGAATGGATGAAACTGTGAATTCTAGTATGAGTTTCAATTGTTTATCTTATGTTGAGTGAGTGTAAGGTGTGCACACAGAATGCAAGGAGTGTGTGATGGGATCTGTTTCGATTCTGAAGCTCAGAAGAGATAGCATGAGACTGTCCCTTTGCAAGGAGTGTAAAGAAACTACTACAAGGCGTCAACATTTATCTGCAAGAACCAAGTCTTACGTAGGAATTTGCTGCAAGGAGTGCACAGATTTGGAATTTGACTAAGTGTCAAAGGGACTCCATAAAAGGAAAAGTCGCAAAACATGAAATCCTGACTTGATCACAGTCGTTGATCAAAGGAGAAGATTTGGACCGTTGATCCAGTTCCATCATGATTTCAGCTATCGGGAGAACAGAGGTAAGGAGACCCCCAAAGCCGCGAAACGCGAAATCGCAACTTGATCACAATTGTTGATCAAAGGAAGAATATGAGTCATTGATCTAGTTCCATCGCGATTTCGGCTATCGGGAGAACGGAGGTAGGGAAACCCCTAGAGTTATGAAACGCAAAATCGCAAGGTACCTTTCATTGAAGCGCGTGGTCACCGCCTATGGTCACATTAAAGGAAGATATGGGAGGAGATAGTACATGCTAAACTCTTGTCGAGGTTTCGGAGGTTGGGATAATCGGGGTGATTCACATGCAAAGACCCGACATGCGAAATAGCAAAACATATTTTGGGTTAGGCTCATGGTCACAACCAGTGGTCACATGAGAGAAACTTGTGCCTGGCGCTTGTTCACACGGCGGAGTTTCGTGAAAAGGACCTGTGGACATTTCTTGCAGATTCCAGTGGGGAATCGAAGAGCTGCTCCAGCTCGAACATTGAGAAGATCCAGATACCGGGAGGTCAGCAGACCCTGCTGAGGTGGGGGCACTGCATCAATTTGTAAGCCCAAAAGGCATTACCAACCATTCATATAACCCATTATTTTTTTTAAAAGTCGTTTTCCATTCATCTCCTTCTCCAACTCTTATTTAGTGATACCCACTCTTCAAATCTAATTTTGAAAAATATTCAACACCACTCAATCAATCCATCAAACCATTAATATGGGGTAATGGAAATATGTACCTGATTGCATTTTTTTTTATATCTCTAGAGTCCATACACATTCTCCATCTTCCATCTTTCTTTGGACTCAACATTGTAGGAATAACACATGGGATTAAACTTTCCCTAATCAACCCCTTATCCAACAACTCTTATACTTTATTTTTAATCTCCTCATTCTCCCTTGGAGTCATTTGATACGATGCCTTATTAGGAATATTAGTCTCTGGAATCAAATCTATATGATGGATAATGCTTATTATGGGAGGTAACTCACTTGGAAAATCATCAACCACAATATCAACAAACTCATCCAACAAATTTTTAACTTCTTCGGGAAAATCATTTAAATTTGTGTTAGTGATAATTACCTTTACCTTAGCCACTAAAACAAAATGTACCTCCTCATTCTTAATTTATAGAAAAAATTATTTCCCACTAATTAGAAACACCTTAGGGGTGACTTCTTCATCTGCACCTTCATCTTTTAATGGTAAGAGTGTATGTTTCTCTCCATCCTTCTCAAAGGTGTATGTGTTGCTCCTTCCATCATGTATTGTCTTCTTGTCATATTTCCAATGTCTACCTAAGAAAACATGACACACATCCATAGGCATAATGTCACAAAATAACTTGTCTTTGTAGCTTCAAATTTGAATCTCCACTTTACATTGTTCATTGACCAAAAACTGATGTTCCTTCTGTAACCATGATACTTTGTATGGAATAATATATATTATCTTCTTCAAGCCCAACTTTTCAACCATTTCTGTAGACACCAAAATATCAGTACCTCCAATATCAATAGTGACTTTACAACATTTACATTTGGATTTACATAAAATTATGAAGAGTGTCTTCCTCTATGCAGGTTCTTTCATCTCCTTAACTAGCTTCAAAAAAACTCTCTTCATCATCAAAGACTCTCCAATCTCTGGTTCATTTTCATGCACATGTGAATTCACACTTTTTTCATCATCCTAAATAACATTTGCACTCCCTCGACTCGTGGAAGTGTTTTTTGGACACTCATAAGATCTATGACCAAATGTATTACATCTATAACATCTAATAAGAGAACACCTACCTATTTGATAAGATCTTCTTCCTCTGAAATCACCATCTCTTGATGATTTTTCTTGCTGGTATGAATTGTCAACCTCTTCCTTTTGAGTTGATAATATTCCTCTACCACTTTGCTATCCTTTGCCTCTTGTTGGACTCTGACATCTTCCTCTTTTACTTTGTTTCCTTGCCAACTTTTCCTCTGTATTGAGAGAAAAATAATATGCCTCCTCAACATTTCTTGGATATAAAATATCAATTTCATCTTGAATCTCATATCTTAGTCCATTAATATATCAGCAACCTTTTCTTGGTTTTCTTTTATATGACCAACTCTATTATTTAATATATAAAAATATTCAATGTACTCTTTAACTGAAATACCTTTCTGCTTCATGATGATAATCTTTGGGAATGAACTTACTTTTCATGTTTGCTACCATTCTATTCCAGCTTTTGATTCTTATATTTCCTTTGTTTTTCCTCTCAGCTTTTACTCCATGCCACCATAGAAATGCATATCCTTTCATTATTGTCACATAAAACTTTACCTTCTTCTTGATTGCTACATTTTCATGCTTGAAATACTTATCCATGGCACTAATACAATCCATCAATTCATGCACATTCAAATTGCCTTCATACATTGGCACCTCCATATTTGGTATGGACCTTACTCCCGTAATAGCTCTAACTAATATTAATTCAAAACTTTCTTCTTCAGGCTCTGCCTCTCCTTTTGGAGATTTGTCTTCTTTGTCGTTGACATCTCCTGTGTCAATGCCTCTTCTTTGGGAAGCTTCCATAGCTTCCAATTGTGCATGTGTATTTCTCATTTCTTCAATAACTTATGTGTTAGCACTAGGTCTTCCTCTTCAACCTACTCTTCCTCTTCCTTGGGTCCTCAACGTCATTTCTTGATAAATAAATTTTTCTATAGGACCTTCAGGAATGTAATTTTTTATGGCGAAAGAAAAAACCTTCCCATTCATCTCATCATATATCCATTTTCATCTCTGCTGGAACAATTCTATATTTTTCTTTCTTCCGCCCTGATACCAAAATGATGCCACCACAAGATAAAATATTATATTTTATGTTGTTTCTTTTCTCTACAGAATTTCCAACTCATGTGTAGAATGGAACCTATTTGCGCAATCAAACATATATGGATAGATCAACTATATTTGGTTCTTCTAACTCCCATGAACTCATATGTATTAACATAACTGGATGTTGGATGGATTTATTAATCTAGATATACTTTCTAATATCCAGTTCTCTCGACGCTTTCGACCCCGAATGAAATTGATTTTCCCAGATGCCAGATAGCTCCAATAATCCAGACCCAAATGAATATCTGACTCCCTTGATACTAACAACCTCAGATGATTTCCTTTATACGCTCTAATACCAAACTGATGCCACCACAGGACAAAATCTTCTCTTTTTCGTCGTTTCACTTCTCTACATAATTTCTAATGTATTTGTAGAATGGAACCTATTTGCGCAATCAAACATATCTGGATAGCCACTACAAGGAAAAGACCCTGTAGCGTAGGTTATAGTAGAGGATTTTAGTGTTAAAAATTTGACAAAAATTGTCAAAAACTCCTCCGAGAAAACATCTGTTTTTGGTAGCGAATCGTTTTGCATGGATTATAAGGGAACTTCATTATAACTAAAAAAAATTGGGCTGGCGGAGTTTGTAGAGGATGTTTTTCCATGCGGTGCACTTCACAGGCCATACACATTAGTGCGCTTAAAACATTAGTGCAATGGTGCCTACATTGCTCAATAGGCACCAGGCGAGTCCTAAAATGTTGGAGCCCCGGTGCGTTTATAAAAAATACAACCCGGTGCTTTAATAACAAAAATGCACCGGTTGAATCTATGATACCGAGCATTGATGCATTATTGAACTTAAAGCCCCGATGCTCACATGTCAACCAAAGCACCAAGGCTGTCCAATAAATATGGGGCACCGATGCTCTTATAAACATAAACGCACCAATGCCTTAATAGGAATAAAGCACCAGGAAAATCAATGATAACATGCATCAGTGCATTAAAAAACAAATAGGACCAGTGCATGATGTCAAGAAGGCTCTGATGCAGACTCGTGAAAGAGAAGCATCGGTGCGCTTATAAATTGAATGCATCGATAAGATGTATTATTATTATAATTTTTGGTTAAAATATTATTAGTATTGGTGCTTTTTCAATTTATGTCAACATCGGTGTGTATTATGTTACAACACTATTGGCGGGCGAAATTGACCGTCTGTCAACTAAAAGAACGAGTCTGGTCCAGGGTTGTCCACATAACCCAAGCCGTTTGGTGTAACTTGTTCCGATGGGTTTAATGGCTCTGTTAGCCAATCTAAAAGTTCTAAAAGAAACAAATAAAAGAAATGAAATAACTAACTAATTACTAATCACTATATATATATATGTACATATGTATAATGTAACTATTGTAGATATATTTAAGAAAAAGATTTACAAATCTTACTTATGTACATGATTTACAAACTGCAAGTTTTAATCGAAATTTACGAAAATCAATGTAAAAAATGATTGCTTCTAGGAAGCAGATAAAGAAAGCACATAAAAAAAATATTTTTATGTTTTTACTTTATAAATCTAAACTAATACAGGAAAAATACAATGAAACATAAACGTGTGGATAATCAAAAGATGAACCATACATTCGAGTTTCAGTGATAAGTAAATGACAGAAAAATGCAAATGAGCTAACTTGTTAGTGAGTTAGTGATGTGTATCCAAGCATCTGCATGAGTAGAGAACGTCCAACTACCACGTCCAAGAGGAAAACCTGCAATGAACCTTATGACTGTTCTAAATGAATCCAGAACATGTGTTGGTAGTTTGGGTTTTAATGACTGAAGCATAGACACAAACATAAACATGTGATCCCATAATTATACATGATTACTGTAAGATAAATCTGAAAGTAACCTGTACATTTTGTTTTTCAATTAAAATCAAAAGATAAATCCTATCGTTCTAACTGAAAATATGATCACATCATTTATATTTTGAGAACCAAATTATAGATGGTATTTATAATATAACAATCCTGCACATCACAGATCACTTAATCTAAAGATATTAGATCTATATATGTAGTAGTGTTAACAAAACATAAATGACAACATTATAAACAAGAGGCTAAAGCCAAAATGCATGAATGTTGTTTCATTAAGTTCTGGAATCAATCGTCGATGTTTTGTTCTCAGCCAAGATGCTTTCATTACAAAATACGAATTATTTAAAGATTTTATGTAAGCTAAGCATCCTATCTTCTAATATAGGATCAGATCTCAAAAGGATCTAAAAGTTACAAAGATAAAGGGTTTAAAAAGCCACTCAATATCAAACTATATCTTCAAAATTATAAAAGTTTTGTTTTGATTTTCAAAATAAGCCAAAAGAAGTGACTAATTAACTAAGTCCAGCAATGCTCCATCTTATGAGGTCACCACAAGATACATCCTATCCTGAAAGAAAATGAAATAAGCAAATTAGATGTTTATTTAACTAACATTTTCCAAATTTTATATGAGAATTGACTTGGCTACAAAATCTCTCGATTCTGTAGCCAGTCTTATTATTGACAACATAAATCTAAATCACTCTATATTAATTAGAAAAATAATAATAAAATCACAAATAAGATAAAAACCAATCTTACCATTCGACTGATAACCAAATTTGAATCACAAAATCTCAGAGTTGATCACGACCTTGACACTATCAGCGTTTTTTATTATGATATTGTCGGTCCTTTTCAAACGTTTTCCTTGCCTTTGTGCATTGATCTTGAGCTCGCGGTTTTCAATTGTTAATGGGTGGTTTTGAGCCGTAAGAGCATTGATCTTTTCTTAAAGTACGGGGATATTTGTGTAATACAGACCTATCCAATGTAAACACACTTCACAATTTACAGTAGGGGCAAATGGTGTAGGAAGCGCATGACTATGTGTTAAGACACTATCACTATCCATTGTCTTCCTTTGACCGAGTTTAATTCCTAGAAAATCCTTGTTGTGCTTCAGGCACAGTGGCAGGTTATTCACATAATCGAAAGTTTGACTGAGATCTGGTTTAGAGTGATTTGGGTCTTTAACTGCCAAGAATTTTCCAATCTCAGAATCAGACCTCTCATGGACCTCGATCAATTCGATTGAGCTCATATGAGCTTTTGATCTATTTCATAGGCTCCTTGAAATTATTCTCCCAACCCTCTTATTTTTAAACCCTCGCATGTCTTGATTTTTCTTTGACTGTTTGGAAGGGTTTCCACTGGTGGATTTTATGTTAAGGTTAGGGTCGACAACTTGTTCACACTCAAGAATTTTAACAAGCTTGGATCTGACATCCTGCTACTCACACACCGACTAATCAGGCATAGCCCTTTCACAAGGGTTTCCACACAAGAAAACTAGCCTATCACTGAAGGGAAAAAGAGGCTTCTCTAGCATAGGTTTATCAACCACAGGAGTCTCTACAGGGTTTACTGTAACAAAGCCATTGCGAGTTACGAAAGCATCCCAATCGTCACCGAGTAGTTTCAGATGATGGACTAATAGTAACTTAATCAACCCATGGTGAAATACGCTGGAATCCAATTTCTGCCTTTTATATATCTTTGACATTTTATACACGCTCCTTAATAAGTAAAATGGCATGTTTAATTGGAAACTGATCAAATGCATGAGTAACCTTATGTGGTAGAGGAAGAAGAGGTCGTAGCGGCCTTCACAAGTAACAAATTTCCTTAACACTGCCAATAAACCATGCCATCTATCCTTCAATAGAGAGAGTGGCATACCTTTGTCACACCATTGAATTTTTCGGGAGGTGACGAACAGACTCCATGGTACCTCATCTAGCTTTGAATTTTTAAACCATTTTTGGCCGGTGAGGGGGAGGTTTGTTGCCTCACTCAGAAATTCCTCGGTGATTTCCAATTGAATATCGCCCACTTTAGCTCTGCATCCATCGAATGTAAGGGAAAAATCTTGGGCAACTTGTAAGTTATAACCCTGGAATTTCTTGGGAAACACAACCCAACCCTGACTTTTAAGGTCTTCACTTGTGTCATCACACAGTAGCAAGATTTGGGAGCCATTCGGCTCAACTCGGATGACGGGGGCCATAAGGGTTTGAACAGATGGAAACCGAGGGTGACCAGAGTTCACTGTGTTTTTAGATGACAGAGGTAGGAGGGATAAGTCTGAAAGGATCCCATGAAAAAAAATAGGTAGA
The DNA here is from genome assembly GCA_010110895.2 of Picea sitchensis. Taxonomy (NCBI): domain Eukaryota; kingdom Viridiplantae; phylum Streptophyta; class Pinopsida; order Pinales; family Pinaceae; genus Picea; species Picea sitchensis. The sequence continues at coordinate 78,577 of SNQJ01S0005630.1, read as the reverse complement.
GAGCCCATTCTATCAAAACAAACATAAGGAGGTCTCGGCTATGGGGTTTAAACACTCCTTGTCATGAATGATTTTAGTACATCCCACTGCTCAGACTCGTAACTCGAAATGAGTAGCTTGTCAACTCTTTTTTTCCAGCCAATGCGACGTACATGACACTATCCCAATGCGTTTAAATCCCATGATACAAAATGGGTACACTCGAATTGCAAAGGCTAGGATATGGATACGTTTTCATAAACCAAATGTTAAACAAAATTTGGTATACTTTTAAAAGAGATAAGCATACAATCAAATAGCAACTCATCATAGGTGTTTCATTGGTATATGATAAGCTCATTTAAAATGAAAACGATATAAGCCCATTGATTCCTTGAGACCAAGCCTTAGATAAAAATCAAAATGCAACTTGAGTTTCAATTTTCTTGATTCATTCTTACAGTGATGAATCGAGCATGAAAATGCGAAATAAAAATGAAATGAAGAATTAGAACATCCTTTTTACAACCGACTAGTCACCTTCAAATAGAAATATTCACAAGATGAGGCATATGCAGCTACAGGAATTGTCATTTGTCACTTTAAGAGCACAAAATATGTAGGGCTGCCAACAAACACCGGTGCATGTTATAATTAAAGGCAACTGTGCTTTTCATCATTGAACACAATGATTGTCATTTTCTCTTTTCAGAAGCCTCGATCTGTGACAATGCACAATTATTGTTATTTTTTAATTCCATTGTTTATCAAAAAATTGACATCTTATAATAGTATTCATATAAATCAAATTTTGATTAGTGCATTTGGATATGATGTTTGGATTATCTTTTTATATCTTCAGTGTTCACATCTCTTTATTATAATATTTAATCATCCATATATTTACTCAACAATGTAACATTTCACAGGAACATTGGATAACACAAAAGAATAAAACAAAACATATTTTATTATATATGAATAAGAGGCTCTTTGTCATACAAAATGGGACCCTTATTGGTAACTCCTTGTCTTTCAATTGAGACAGTACGATGTCCATTACATTAAACAAAATTTCTGATTTTCACAGACAATTATTTCAAAAAATACAACAGCTTGCATTGATATCCAAATATATTGATCATCATTCTTTGTGTGAACTATTGTCAGATGTGCTTGAGCTACTTCCATGACAAGGGTTATTTGGTCGAATGTTTTGTTGATTGGCTCGATTGTTTTCTTCTTCTTCAAATGATTCCATCTACAAAAATAAAAAGAAAGTGTAATGAGTGTATCTACATTGGTGAGAATAATGAAAAGTGAAATAAATAATATACATGAATGTAAATTGAAAAGAGACATACCATAGAAAGAATCGAATCCTGAATGATACACATTTTTTCAAAACCAAATATCATGCCTTCTATCAACAACTCTTTTGTTGGCATATTTCCATACTTTGTTGCCTGCAGTTTTAATATACCCCATAACAAATTATAGATTTAATATAAAATATTTTTTTGTTCCAATAATTATAAAATGAGAGAACTAAAACAACATAGATACTTACACATTCCACAATTAATTTTTGATATGCCAACATATACTCACAACCCTTACTTAGCCCAATGTCAATCAATTCTTGTGGTGGCTCTTCTTTGTATGTTAGCACTTGTTTGAAGACATTCAAGGATGGTTGTTGTAAAACAACTTAAAATATACAAAAATGAAATCTTAAGTTAATGTTATAAGGAAATAACAATTACTCACTAACTTTGCTATCAACCATTTTATTCCTTGTCATCCTGTTTTATGTGTTGAATGAGTTCCATTTTGTTTTCTTTTCTGCAAGAAAATACTTGAAAATTAATAATTAATGCTAAATTATTTATTTATATGTACCTAACAGAAATATTCAATGATTTCATACATTTGAAGCACGTTGTTGTGGATATGGCTCCTCCTGCGATGCAATTATGTCCATTTCTCTTACCATCTCCTTGTACACTTTTTTCAACATTCCTACTTGCATATTTCGGATATCAACCCGTTGATCCTTTGGGATTTTTATAATCTTCCTGAAAAAAGTAACATGATAATTAAATATTTTTATATTGATATATGAAAAATAAACACAACAAGATTGATATTAATAAATTAGGAATTATTTGTAGTAATATATACATATTCTAGAAAAGCATTTTTAGAAATATTACTTTTTGAATGATTCTTTTTTGTTGTTGTATGTTTTTTCTATTGCAAGTCTAACAAGTTTCATTGACCATTTCTCTGGAAATGATTCCTATAGTTTAGATATAACCTGGTTCTTCGAATCATTGGATTTATTTCTGTATTGTAAGTGGAAAGTATGTCTATACGTTCGTTCCACTATATCCCTCATAGTTTTGTAAANATTAACTTCCAACACCACTCCAAATGAGATAAGGACCAATTCATCAGCATTTACATATTCTATAAAAAAAAAAATCTTGGGATGCCATTCCGTTTCTACGTTTCTTGTCCCAACTGTAGAACATTAAACATATATGAATTAATAGATTGTTTTGAACATGTTATCTAATATTTTCAAGTAAAATATTAATGAAAATTAAAAAAAAAAAAAATCATATTGAATAGAATTTTTTCATTCACCTGGTTCATCCTTTTGCAATTTTTCCATCACGCTTTTACGCTCTTCTGCACTTAGATCACAAATAATATTATTGAGCTTCCTCATTTTATGGCTCTACAGGACACACACTAACCAATACATATTAGTTAAACTTACATATAGTTCAAACATATTAATTTTTTATAGAATGTACAAAGAACTTGCCTTTTTAACATATTAATTTTGTATAGAATTTACAAAGAACTTTCCTTTTTTTCCTTTTTGGATGTTCTATCTTTGTATCCATCATAATTTTTTTTACTTGAACTATTGTCATACATTTTGTTATCAATATACAACCTGTACCATTCAATACAAAAGATATTAAATATATTTAATAAATAAATCACATAATTTTCACCAAAAAAAGTATATCGGTGCGTTGTATTAATATTAAATCACCGGTCCCCCGGATGGGGTGGCACCTGGAAAAAGTTCGAGGACACTTGGAACGAAGCGTTCATGGGATTTATTAACCTCGACCACCATCCCACAGTCATTAACTTTCCCATGGCTCACACCATGAGGAAAGTTATGGTAGTGCGTCTGGCTAGACAGGTCGGGTTAATGGTCGCGCGAGCAAGACAAACCAGGCGTACTAGGCCTAGGATGGATGTCAACTCGAATTCAATGGAAAGAGGGGTTTTCAACTCAAGGATGATCAACAATAAATGATATTTCTCCATGGTGTATTCCTCCATTCTCCATCTTCCCTAGTGTTTTCCTCGATTCTCGCTCTTCGACTCTTCTGAGCGATTCTGCATTGCTAATCTCTGTGATTTTTTCCTAATAACTCTTGCCACCTACCTTGGATATGATACCCTCTTCCCACCATACTCACTCAACCCTCACAAGCTCCTTCTCTGCATTTCCACCAGTGCCTTCTCCCGCTCTTCCCAGCACCATCTCTCTGCCTCGATTCCCACAGCCCATCACCTCCATAATCTTCCCAACATGCCCAGGGAAAGAGTGAAATACAAGAGGGGTGCTTGTTATTACAACACCCTCTCACGTCGCAATAGAATCTCCCCCTCCCAACTGGCTCTCATTTCCCATTTTGGAAGCCCTCGGCACACCAACCAGAGGTTGTAGGATGCTCCTCGATCCGCTCCTCTTCAGCTCCATGGCATCATCTCGGCAAAGGAGGAAGATTCACCTTCGTGCACGCACATTCCTCCATCCACCCCTCTTTTTCTCCATGTCCTAAGTGTGGTTAAGGGGGAGGCGCCACCTTCGTGCGCGTGATCTCCTCTGGCCACCAATCTCTTACCTCCCTCAAAACTCAATCCACAGGACCCCTACTATGGTGATGGTATCTGTATGGTGGAGGAGGAAATACCCCCAAGATGGCAAGTGGAGGAAAACGAAGCGGCTACCAACGAGATCACCACAGAGGTCGCCAGCAAGGAAAAGGAGGAGGATCAGCCTCAGTAATTTGCAAATCTCCTCATAGAGGATCTCCTCCAACTCCTCTTTGAAATCAGGCAAAAACAGGACGATCAGATGCACTCTCAGAGCATCCTTGGCCAAAGGATGGACATCCTATTCAATGCACTAGAGGATGCTCCTGCACGAACCAGATGTCCAACATGTGGCCAGTGGTTCACCCCGGTCTACAACATTCATGGACAACAAGGCTCGACAATGGAGTGAAATCTCTAGGTTATGGTTCTTCGTCAATTCCAGTTGCACGATTAATTTCTTAGTTTACCATAGCAACAGGATAGAAGAACACATAGTTTTCGCCTATATTGTTTATGTAGTTTTGTTAATAATATATTTGTCAATAGTTGGTCTTAAAGACCATCCGAATATTATACACACATTTTTGTTTATGCAGATAGGATGCCAAATTTTGTTTAAGCAGTTTTGTCCAAACAACTCTAGCATACAGGATGATGTGTCAAACTCAGAACATCTAAGAGCCACCTGTTCTAGTTTCCCATCTGTGGCAGAACAGGTGGCTCACACTTGTCATTGTACAACTTACATATGTCATTAATATAAGGATCTACTTTTATTTACAAAAAAAAATAAAAATTAAAGCACCGATGTGTTACATGTTATTAAACACATTGTTATAAAGAAATATTTAAAAGAAAATAAATTAGGGCGGTGCACAATATATCGTTAACAACACCGATGTGTTTAATGTTAAAAATGCACCAATAAAAAATATTTTCAAAAACATTAAATTAGAACGATGCGATAACTATCGTTAACAACACCACTCCAATTGAAAAAATGAAAATAAAAAAATACCATAAACAAATAAATTTACACATCCATGACCGTTTTTTTAATTATTTGGGGCATATTCAGTGCATTTGTATCTTTAAGCATGCTAGTGCATTATATTACATAAGACACACCAATTAACTGAAACTATTTTTTTTTTTAAATGTGACAAGGCCGAGAGGGTTTGGATCTGATGCATCACATGTCAAACGCCTTTTATATGGAAACATAAACCCATTAAATCTAAAAACCTAAAATTAAAAGATATAATTATGAAGTGATGGAGGGATTTAAACGCTAAGTTGAAGTTTTACAGTAAAAAAAACAAGAAGAAGCAAGGGTTTAAGGTAAGTATGAAATTTTTTATTTTTATTTTCTGAATCACAAAACCCTTCGATTTCTGATTTTCTGAATAATGTTTTTGCTCCAAAAGGGTTTTGAATGAATTATCATACCCTTCCAATTATGATCTTCTGAATATCTATTCTTTCAAAAGTATTGATCTATTGCTCTATAGTGCTCCCTTGTATGTCTCTCTTGCAAATTTGTAACCTGTAAATTTTGGAAAAACAATAAAATACTGAATGGCTTAATACCCATGAAAGAATTTCTGAAAATTGTTTTAAATGAATCACCATAGTTACCTTCAAATTCTGATCTTTTGAATAAATATTGTTGTTCTAAAGTATTTTGTTACTCCACAGTGCTCTCCGGTATGTCTTTCTTGCAAATCTTTCCACTGCAAATTTTGGTAAAATAATGAAACAATGAATACGTTTTTACTATTTAAACGACTTTATGAAATTAGATTTTAAATTCCCGCTCATTTTTCATTTGTAAAAAAAAAAGTCATTTTTTTTTCAAAAGTTTGGTGCGTTTATTACTTCAATGCATTGATGTTGATATGTATACGATGCACCAGTGCATTTTAAAGTTTTGGAGCACTAATATTGGATAATTATTTTTTTATTATTTGAATTCATGGGACTTGTGCGATGTGTATATAAACACCCAATGCTTTACGATGTTATAGACATATCGGTGTGTTCTTTTTGTAGTAACACATCGTTATGTTTTCAAAGTTATCTGAATTTTTATTTGCACACAAAATAATATATTCATCTTAAATTATTTTTCATGATGCATCCACATGACTTGCAGTACATCATAGTATACTTTTTGTGCTTAAAGTCGCTTTATTCTTAAAAATAATTTACTGTTGATTTTAATCAAATGAATGGAGAGAAGCTTACAATATCAAATGGCTAATTCTTCAAATTCCATCCCGTTCAATATTTCTCAAAGTCCATCGTGGAGTTCTCCCTTTCCATCTCGAGTAAGTTCATATTTTTATTTTTATTTTTATTATCTAATTGAATTTATTTTTGTTATCCGTGTCAATTTGAATAAGAATGTGTCCAAATTTACAAGATCATGATTCAGAATCAAGTTCAGATGCAGATAATATTCCAGTACCAATTCAAAAATGTTGGAATCTCTTATAAGGAGAAACATACCGCAAGCAGTTGGTAGATGAAAATGGAAAACCACTTTACACTGCCAATAGTAACATTCCATCTTCCAAATGCAATCTTGGGTTAGCGATGGTAATACTTGTTTTGTATAATGTGATTTGAACAAACCAATTGCATTGTGCTTACTAATATCATCGATGTACTAATATTCAATATTTTTTAAAATTAGGAGTCTAGTGATGATGAGTGACCTACCTATCATCTTCCATTGCACCCCACTACAATGTCAAATCGAGAGAAGGATGCAATAAGAGCACAACTCGGAGAGGAAGCATACCAAGAATGTTTGAATTAACCACCTATTCAATTCCCACTACGTCCAAATTCACCAATTAGGAATTACTACAACAATAGTAGTTCTTCACAAGTTGGCAATGGAGTCAATGAAATAGAGGTTGGTATGGATGATTATTTATGGGATACAATTTCCATGGAGACAATGATGTTAGATGCATTCCAGAATGATGAGCGAGGGGATGATTCTCATATCATTGATACCTTATTCGAAAGTCTGAAATTTACTTCCACCACCCCTCTCTTTGGACCTAGTCGGTCAAAGTCTACCCAACTGGGGACAAAAATGTTACTGTACAACTTGAAAGAAAATTTTGGCATGTAAAACACATGTTTCTCGGCAATATTGAGGTAACTGATCATCATTAAGTCCCTTATAATTTGAGAAAAATTGTCACACAATCAACATTAAAAACGATTGATTTTATGAACATTAAATAACATTGTACATTTCTATTTCCCACTAATTTCAGGTTATTCAAAGATAAGGTTCTTCCGAGTGATAATGTCTTTCCCAATATCTATGAAGAGGCAAATAAAATGTTGACAATATTGGGTGTTGAGTATATATCATATCATGCATGTCTGAATGATTGTATTCTATATAGAGGAGAATATGAAGACAAAGAGGTATGTCTGAAATGTGGCATGACAAATAACATAAATAAAATAAAAAGGGTAAATCACATGGTCCTCCTCATAATATATTGAGGCACATGCCTATAATCCCAAGGATTCAAAGTCTCTTTCATTGCAAAGAATTAGCTATGTTGCAGGGATGACATGCCCCGCACAGAAGTGAATCGGTAGTTATGTGAATCCCAATAGATTCAATAGCCATGAAGCATATAGAGGATACATGGCCCGAAAAATTCAAGGATGAAGTACGAAGTTTTCGACTCACATAGCCATGGATGGCGTCAACCGATATTCCCTACAAAACACCAACTATTATGTTTGTTGTGTAGTAGTGATTGGTAACAATATCCTCCCATGGTTGTCCGTGAAGAATTAACATCTTATGTTGGCTCTTATAGTCCCTGGTAGAATACAAGCGAAGAATATGGGTGTCTACCTACAACCATTGGTAGATGAATTGAAGGCTAGGTGGTCCAACCACCTACGAAAGCCAATGTACAATTGCTCCAGAGTATTCCTCCCATAACAACACCCTTATAGAAGAGAAACATCCACTTTCAATGGTAAACTAGAGAGAGCCCAAAGGCCTACAATAATGACACCAACAAAATGGCTTAAATAATATGAGAGATAGACAGAGAAGGAGATTACAAAAATATTTGATTCAAATGGGGAGCCTATGTTCGATGATCTAGAATTCTTCGACACTTATGTTGAGAAATTTCCCATTGGGATGAAAAATAAATCTATCTTTTATGAGATCCCATATTGGGAGCATCTTAAGATTGCCCACTTACTAGATCCCATGCATATATTTAAAATTGTTTCATATTCTTTATGGACGCACATGTCATCAAAATAAAGTGACACATTGTCTCTTATGAGAGATCTTATTTCTTCAAAAAGTAAAAATAAACATTGGCTAAGAAAAGAAAGTAGAGGAGAGGTTGGTCCCTCTTGGTCTTTCAAAGAAGGTGATGTCCCATGGATATTGAATACAGTTGATCTTTCTTTGGCAAAGGAAGTTATATTGGGTGTGAAGGTGCCTTCTTTATATGGGTCTTCACTACAACATAGATTCACTATGGAAGACCATTTGTCGGCGCTAAAATCACATGACCATTTGAACCTTCTAAGAGTACGTATGCCAAAATCATGATTTTGTTATTTGTTTTGTAAATTCATGCTATGGGATAAAACATAATTAATTTTGTATGTGTTTACTTTGTAGTGTTGTTATCCTCTGTTGGTGCATGGGTGTGTGAACCATGACTTCCCCCAGGACCTACAACATGCCATATCTAAATTATCTGCATTTGTACGTTGGATCACATCAAAGGAGATTCATATGGCTAGCATTCCATGGTGGCGTCAAGAGCTAGCTGAGATTGTTTGTATGTTTGAGAAGGAATTGTTGGTGAGTTTCATGGACTTGCAAGTTCATCTTCTAATTCACCTAGTAGATGAGGTTGAATTAGTCGGAGTGGTCTCATGTCGTTGGATTTTCTTATTATATATGTACATGAATAAATTGAAAGGATTTGTTCGACAAAGGGAGAAACCGGAGGGATCTGTGGCAGAGGGGTACATATCATATGAGTATTTCTATTATGCTAGTGCGTACATCAAGCAGATTGACAACACACCAGGTGCGGTGATTTGGGACGATGAAAGGAATGAAGACAAAAGAGAAGGGGAGCTTTTGCAAACGATGGAAAAAGGCACTTGATAAAGAGTAAGTGACTTATCGTTTGTCAAATTTCTACAGAGTAACTATTCACACTAAACTTCATAATGTATATTTTGATCTGATACGTACTATATGTCGGTTTGATTTCATTAATATATATATATAGATAGATAGATAGATAAACATCAGTGAATTTAGAAATTGATGCCATCAATAAATTCATTCTTTACAATTTGGAGGCAACACAGTCGTGGGTCACATTGTATGAACAGAAGAGGAGGAAATGGGATAGTGACAAGAAATAATTTAAACGGTTGAATTGTAGAAACATGCCTTATCCTGATCATTTAAAAAAAATAATGCCAGTGATATGCCCCAACAGTTGAGTTGTTGACCAAGTCAATGAGAAATACAATGCATCTGATCGTTACCTGCATGCTGAAGAGGATGCACTAAACATAGGGATTGGGTGCAACAACTCGGTAATAATCTCTTTGTGTAAATTTTGTAACATTTAAACGCACCTTTGAACTATAACATCTATATTTTATATTTTATTAGTCGACTTATTAGACACATGACACTGTGAGTTTTTCACTTTTTTATAGGTGCATTTGTTCCCATCTATGTGGGCATATGGACATCATTTTCACAAAGAGGATGTCGACGATGGATGCATTATACAAGTCTGTAGAGTGGAAGTCAAGTTCGACCAATCTATTTGTGCTAACAACCATGATCAAAACCTAATATGAGGGACGTTAGGTTATGTTGGAAAGATGCAAGAGATCATTCAAGTGGACTTCTCTTCTTTCTAACGTGTTATTTTTAGGTGCAAGTGGTGGGACACCTTTGATCGGAATAATGTGAGGGAAGATCGTGATAGTGGGATGATATGTATCAACTCTAGAAAGATGTAGGATGAAGCTAAGGAGTCTTATCTTTTCCCAAAACACTGCAACCAAGTTGTTTTTCTAACTTGATGTGTTGGATAGGTATTTGTGGTTCATATTAAGACACAGACCTAGATCAAAACATATTTTTGAGAACAACGGTGTTATCATGCCAATCAAAGAATATAATGAGGATGATGACAACAAAGAGTGATATGTACATGTTTTATTTCATCTTTAATATCGTTGTTGTATATTTTGTTATATTCTTTATTTCGCTAATTATATTGTTTTTTTATTCATCTTCTGATAAAGGAAATGTTAAGTTAATTATAACAAATCTTTGAACAATTTTAGTTGGTTAACAATCAGTTTGATGCGTAATGCATTTGTCTTTCAAATTATTTGTGATTGCATGGAATAATTGTTATTTGAACATATTTATATGTTGCTTCATATATTTAAAAATGGTTCATCTTCTTTAAGTATTTCCAATTGTGAAATCTTGAAAAATGTTAAATGTCTAGTTGAATTTTTAACGGGATATGAAATTCTACTTTTTATGTTGATATAATTATATATAATGATATGGTTGATATGCATGTTTAATAGTACACCATTTTTGAGGATATGTTAACATCATGATTCAAAAATAGAGTTTATGTTCATTTATTTTGTAGATTTAAAAGAGAGATTAACAAAAAATGTGTTTTATAATTAAAAAATTAAATTTATAASATGATTTTGTAATAATTTGGTTTTTAACTAAATAAGTGTTTGTTAGTTTAAATAATTTTATCATTGCTTTTGAAAATATTTATAAAATTATGCCCCCAATGTTGAGTAAAACCACAATTAATGAAGTAATTTAAAATTTGATAGCAATCAACTTACGAAATAATGACAAAAATAACAATAGGAAGATTTGCATCCATAAAATTTTAAAGCCAATAGAATGCTTAGCATGTGACATCCCGCTCTGGCGCATTGAGAAAACTTATTCTTTGAGGACACTTGCTCGCAAGTGATCTGGAATTTTATGATATTAAAACATATATCCTTGATTATGATGCGTTATGATAGATGACATGATGTTCTACTGCTTTGACATAGATAGGTGCTATTGACTCGGTTTTACTGAGTGTGCAGGGTTTTTGGACCTTGAGGATGTTGAGGCATCGATGGAACCCCTTGGACTCCGGATTGAGTTAGGGAGTGTGTTATTTGGGTTGATTTATTTACTGTGATATTACATTGATTTGATGTTATGATGTGCACATTTTTTGACACGTTTGTTGATGATGTAGGCTGACGATAGCTTGTCGACCAGACTCACATATGGAGTAAAGGGGCCACATACGATTTACAGATAGGTTGAGGGAGAGGTGTGGACAACAGACCTGCCACAACCTACTAGCACTCCCGTCGTGGCTCGAACTGTAGGTTAAAGATTACCTAGTTCGAGAGGATCCACGATGTCGTGAGGGCAGACTGCGAGAGTCACTCACGATGATTCTAAGGGGCGCGCAATAAGGCGAGGGCCTTATTCCTTAGAGCCCTTAGCCTCCCACAAGTTCACCTAGCGGAGTGTTGACTCCAGGGGTTATAGATGTCTATCAATCAGTCAAGTTGGCGAGCGGCACCCTTGGAGCACGTGGTGCATCCTGAAGGGCACGTCGTGCGAAAGAAACACAAGTTAGCGAGTGGCACCCTTGGAGCATGTGGTGCATCCTGAAGGGCACATCGCGCAAAAGAAACAACCGAGGCGAGTGGCACCCTTGGAGCACGCCGCATTGATGTTGAGGAAGGAACAAACCTAGATGGCCCTAAGACATTTAACACCTTCAGAAATTCTTAAAACGACTTCCCTAAATAATTGTCGCCTAGTTCATAATCTAAACCTAAATCTAAAACTTCTCTAGGGTAAAATTTTGTTTAGCCTTAAGAAAAAGACCCTATAAAAATAAAAATAAAGATATAAACTAAAACCCACTTAAGTAATAGTTTTAGTCTTCTTAAATTTAGAGGGTAAAATGAAGAGAGGAATAAAAGTAATATTAGTTCTTTTAGTCTTCTTAAATTTAGAGGGTAAATGAAGAGAGGAATAATTTCTAATTAAAATTGGTTTTAAATTGTAAAGAGGAAATAAATTATTTAACTTGTGGAAGTATAAAAAGATTTTAAATTAATAATAAAGTGGAAAAAGAGTAAATAGCTTAACTGCCATTTTGGCTCTTCTAATAAAAGGGGAAAGAAGGGGAATAATAAGAATTAGAAACTAAGTACTGATATCCAAACCCTCCTGTCCCCACTAGCAACTTCATTTTAGGGAAATTATTTAAAAACATGTGGGTGGGGATCTAGGAACACCTGAGGAAATTTAGGAGAACCTCTAGTGGGGGAAATGAGTAATTTAATAATTTAAAGAAAATAATTATTTGAGGAAAGAGGGGGATGGACGACACTTGTGCAAAGGAGAATATTTAGAATATTTTTATTAAAACTTAATTAAAATGTGATTTAGGGAAAGTTGGAGGTTGGAAAAACTCTATAAAAGAAAGGGAAGATGAGGAAGAAAGGGATTGGTTGTTAGCGTAACGTTACGCTGCCGGATTTGTGACTTGACTGATTGCTTGTGAGGAGTTGGGATTTTCCATCTCGGATAGGAGTGGTAGCTTGTCCTTGCGAGGCAAGCTGGGAAGCTAGATGGACCATATGGATTGTGTGTGGCCCCTTTGCGGCTCGGGGGGTTGAGGGGGAAGAAGAGTACCCCTAGAGATTGGCTGGGAGGTACTGGTGAGGTCTCGGCGGTTGGCGAGTGGGAGCGGCACGGAGCTCAAGTGCGGGATAGCGTCTTCCGGTGATTCGCCATCAGTCACAGGTACGCAAGTGCATTATTTGTTTAAAACAAAAGAGTCATTATTTAACGTGTATATGAACCCTTATGATGTTAATGGATGTGTTAGATTGGGATCATCCCTTTTTCCTTGTCATTTAGTTTATGCGCCTAGATTGATGTAACCCCCATGACGCTTTCGATGAGCTATCTTTAGGGCCTGGGCATTCTCCTCGGTTGTCAGCAATTTATTTTGGTATCTGGAGATGTGAACAGTGATTGGCTTCAAACTGAGAGGTTCTTGTGGGATGGACTTGTTTCATTTTTTAGAGTGTTGTTGTGTAATGAAAAAAATATATATATATATATACATATATATAAATTTATTTGTATGTTTTACCTCTGTCGTTTAAAATAGATAATGGGCAAGGAATATTACAACATCTTTTGTCAAATTGTAATGGTCGCGCAACTTTCCTCAGTGACTGTAAACCTCATTCTCATAATATTCTCATCACCGGTGTGGCAGTTACTTGTTGTGCGCCTTATGTCTATGGTCGTTTAATGCTTGCAGTTACTTGTTGTGCCCCTTATGTCTATGGTCATTTAATGCTTGCAGTTATTTGTTGTGTGCCTTATGTCTTCTTGTTGTGATCATCATGGTTGCATCTTGTTACTCGTCGGGTGGCGAAGTAGAGTCGAATATGTTTGTTTCCCTTGTACGCGCGCACACACTTGTTAAAAACACAAAAAGAAAAAAAGAAAAAAAAAATCCACTTGTTATATGAGGTTTGTAGTTGTGACGAACGGGAGGTATGTTACATAGCATTGGAGATCATAACTTTTTATAACAACAGTTTTTAATGTAGAAGAGTATATTCATAAAGAGTAATTAGTACAATGGAAAACAATATTTATTCATATGTAATTTTTATTTTTTTGAAATTTGTTTTTAGTTAGAATGAATATGTATAATGAACTATCTATGCAATTATAGTTTCAATTTTACAATTATAGTTTCAACCATATTGAACTTTGTAATTTATAAAAATAAACATGATGATGATAACCATATTATAACAAACATAAACAACATCTAAAATAAACATTTATATTCGCTAGCTAACATCATTTAACTATATATACCTCTAGCACATATAAACGTCATTAATTAGCTAGCACACATATCTAATAATTTAACATGCCATCATCATTGTGATCACATCTAACAAAAGACAATCATTTTCTAACATCATCATCACACACCTCTAACAAGCATCATTTAACATACATATCTATCAAGCACATTTAACATTAAACATATCTAACATGACCTAAAAATGTACACATCAACATCAACATATAAATTAATTAAGTATATCGTCATGATAACAGGAAAAATGAACGTCTAATGAACAACGTTATAACATACATATTTATCAAGCACATTTAACAAACATATTTAACATGACCTAACAATATACACATCAACATCAACATATAAATTAAGTACATCATCAACATGATCAATAGAAAAAACACCATATATTTGGTCCAGCCGGTGGGATAATCTGCATATCTACAACAATAGTGGAGGCCTAGTCTGTAGTGGAAGATGATGGATGATGAATAGGTCATGCCTTCTCATCTAGGTGAGGTGAAAGAGGAGGATGAGGAATAGGTCTGACATGTTCATCTAGATGAGGTGAAAGAGGAGGAGGAGGAATATGTGTTGCCTTCTCATGATCTGGGTGAGGTGGAGGAGGAGGAGGAGTATGTGGAGAAAGATGATCACGAACACCCTCATCAATCGATGGGGTACTGGATGAATGGGCCATACTGGAAGAAGAGTTGTGCCTATCATCAGGAGCCCTCCTCGTTGCTAGTAGTCTGGAAGCTCCTATAATATGATGCATAAGAGGCATCAAATCACGCAGTATATCCCTCCAAATATTCAAGAGCATATGATTTTCCCTGATGTCTTGCATAAGGGTAAGGTGGACTCCCACCTCAGTCAAAAGTGTAGAGAGTCGGTCACCCAACTCCAACCTGAATCTGGTATCGTGCCTATGGCGCATGCCACTGAGTATCTACACCCAAGGACCCTGACCCGCCGCATGTTCATGCATCATCTCTTCATCTTCATCTGTTGGGGGAGGAGGAATGTCCCCAATGAAAGTGCCAATATATGCAAAATATATAGTACAAAACAATAATTACATAGTTAATTCATTAAACAATTTAATAAAACAAGTTAAAGAACATGTTAGAATTAATTTTATTCTAATTAAGTAAGACAATAAAATGAAACTAGATTAATTTAAATAAAATACTAATATTACCTCTATCATCTGGTGTGAAGAGGATGTTCGGACATCCTCACAAATTCAAACCTACATAAGGACATGACACCATGATGAACATGTGATCTATCGCACTGCCTAGTAGACCTAGTGCATATGGGGAAATCCTGGATGAAAAATCTGGTTGACCCTTCTTAGGAATCATCTCCCCCCACATGTGCATCCACACATGATTCCTCAACCTAGTAGGCTAATGAACAAAAGTCAGCCTTGTCTCTGGAAACATCTCAAAAAATAAGGAAAATAACTTTAAGTAAAAAGGGAATTTTGACCTCCCATGTATCATAGCATGACATATGTCTAACACTATACAAAACTACCGCAAAAAAATGGCAAACCATCTGATACACTATGGCCTATATACCAACGACTCAATATAAACAAAAGAGGACAACTAATGCATTTCCCATCACTGGAAAAGTGGGCTATGGTTTTCACTAACAATGAGATGCACCTAACCTCCTCTACAGCGAAAGAGGCGATTTTTAGTTGTCCACCAAACACCTAAAAATCAGCTGGGGATAGTACATCAACCCCAATATACATGAGTTGAATCTCAGCTAAAACACCTATTGGTACATCTGGGAACTGGGGAAAATCCTCCCCTCTCCTGGATAGCCGAGTGATAAATTATATATCCTCCTAAGTGGGATGGTAACACTGATCCGAACCCACACAGAAAGCTTGTCGATGGACATCCCATCGACGGATTGGATGCACCAACAACCCAGAGTGCCTGTTAATGGATGTAGCATCCTCATAGTACTTAAGGAGTCCTACATTCCTCAAGAGAACATGAGTCACTACAATAATAGGGCGAGGGTACAAATCCCTCGCCTCCCATTCCCATACAACATTGTACAGGTCCACCCTCTGCTCCTTCTATTATTGTTTCTCTCTCCGCTCACATCTCTGCATGATTAACATATGAAATACATTAGCCTCACTCATACATAAAATATAAAAAAAATCTACTTATGGTAAATTTATCTATAAATACGGAAGAAAAAAAATTCCTTCAAAAAATAAGTTAATTGCATTACCGGTGCACCCAAAAAACAACCACACACTGTAGACGGTGCATATATATTGTAAGCATTGTCCACGGTGCATCAATGTAAAGTAAAGGATCGAAAAAAATATGTTCTACTATGTTATGTGGTGTGTTTGAAAACAATACCGCACTAGGGCGCTACACTACAAAACATACACACCAGTGCGTTAAATTTATCCTATGCGCTGCTTAAACCAAAACAAAAACTAAAATATTAATGCACGTAAACAATATTTTAGAAATTAGCAAAAAAGCGGTGCATAAACGTTCACTACACACACTGATACATGTAACGAACGTCGACGCACCGTCACATAAAATTTTCCAAATTTTTGAGTACGAAACTTTTTGTGGTGCATTCCATTCATTACTATCGCACTACGTATGGTGCCACAAAAACATTTACGGGATGCACCGCAACACAATGTTGCATTTTTTAGCAGTGTGTTTGGTAAACATGAATGCCCCGATGCACATGTTTACCAACGCACTGCGTAAAAATATATCTGATAAGGGTGTACACCATGTACTTTAATGCCCCGATGAGTTATCTGTACTTTAACGCACCTCCCTACAAGTTATATACTTTTCTTCGGTGCATCGTTAAAGAGACGCATCAGTGTGTTTATGTTTACCAACGCACCACCGAGATAGGTAACAAGGTACACGGTGCACCCTGTAAATTTACAGGTCGCACTGTAGGTGGTATGAGCTGAGCGCTTTGAACACACCACACAATTTTATTATTATTTTTTTTACAGTTAAAATTTCTTTCAATTTTAAATTTTAATCTAGTGAAAACTTAAGTTGCGAAGAAACAAGGACATGTTGGTTGTGGAGCATGACTATCTTCCTAATTCAGAGATATTTGTTTTCAGTCGTGTTTATACCCCATGAAGATTGTACACCCGCCCACGTGGGGGGGTTGCAGGGGGGGATTGCCCCTCCTTACGGGGTCCATGGGGCTCATCCCCCCAATTGGGAGGTCCGGGGGCAAAGCCCCCGAAGAAAAAAATTCCTTGTAAATGTATATTGTAATTTCATAGTCAATTTTGATCATTCATCATTAAGTCACAGATACGACGATAGAGATTATGTTAGTTTTTTTTCCCTAGAAGGAAACCCTCTTTTATGAGGGAATTGTATTACGACTGCTTTTATTGAAAATATTGTATTATGAGAGATGATACTATGAGAGAAAGAAGAGGAAGTTACAACGGGTGTGTTGTAGGTTGTATCCCTTCATTTTGCTGGATAATAATAAGGAAGGACCTAGAAATTTATCTGGTGGACATAGCCCACACTGGTTGAATCACATATATATGTGTCTCTATTGTATTTTGTATCTTCTCTGTTTTATTTCTGCATTTGTATTATTATTTTTCTCTGTGATCCTGTTTTTCTAACAGGACATTACCTGGACATTTTTTTGTCAGGGAGGCATGGTTGTGACGTACTAAAAAAAAACAAATTTTTCCACCGTTTGGAAAAATTCAAAATTCACACACTAAGAAATAGACGAAAGGAAGGAAAGCAAGGAAAGCACCGATGATAGGGCCTTTCAGATAGGAAAAGGTTTCACCGGTGCTTTTGAGCTCTACAACACTGAAAATGGTAAAAATGATTTTTACCGTCATATTTTTTTTTATAAAACCCTGTTCTAGTGTGCCCGATGACCAACCATATCGGGGAATACATGTTTACTGAGCGCACCGGTTATATATATATTTTTAAAAAAGCCCTAGCATGGTGCATGTGTTTTTGGGAATGTGTGTGCACCAGTGCGTTTACTACTACATAGCGCACTACTGTACATTTTTTGAAAAAATAAAATGGTGAATTTCTTTTTTGTTTAAGCATGACATGGTGCGGTACAATAATAGATGCCTTGGTGCTGCTAATTTTACATAGCGCACCACATAAATTTGGAAATTAACCCTAACACGGTGCTCCATATTGGAGCACTGGTGCACATGATACAATGGAGTGCACTGGAATATATTTTTTGACACTATCATACATTGGTGTGTAAATGTTTTTTATTTAACCATATAATAGTGCAGTCTACTAATATCGCACTGGTGCTTCCAGTGTTTATGTGTGCACGAGATATTTTTTAAAGAACGTTATTATGATGCGTCATTATTTCTCGGTGCATCATTATTTTCGTAGCGCACCAGATAATTATTTTTTTATTTGAAATAACCCTGCTATGACGATGCACTAGTTTTGAGGGCATCGATGCCCTTGTTATATAAAACACATTGGTGCGTTATGTACTTATAAAATCATCGGCGTAAAACATCTACTAAAACTTATACCCGCTCGCCTCTGCTAGTATCATCCGCTATAAATAGATTTTGGGGCTATTTTTATAGGAGTGTCCACAAAAACCTCCACTAGAGGGTCTTTTCCTTGTAGTGAGCTCATCTATATCCGATTCTCCTAACTCCCATGACTCCGGATGTATTAACATAACTAGATGTTGAATTTCTTTATTAATCCATATATGGTTTCTAATATTGGATTCCCTCGATGCTTTCAACCCTAGATGACCTTGCTTTTCTCAGATCCTAGATAGCTCCAATAATCCAAACCCAAATTAATATATGGCTTTTTCGATACTAACAACCCTGGATGACTTCCTTTATATTGGATCCAAGATAACTCCACCTATATGGATCTCAATATGATATATGTCTTCTTTGTTGCACTCGACCCCAAATGACTTAACTTCTTTCAGATCCCGAATAATATTTCTAATTTAGATCCAATATGATATCTGGATCCTTTGGTACTCTTGACCCTATGCGACATAGTTTAATATGGATTCTAGATGAACCTGATAACTGAACTTCTCCTCACATAGACTGATTTTCCTCTCACATACTAGGTTCCTATCTTGAATTTGACCCAATTCTTTCTTTGCGAACTTAACTTTAAACAACTTATATCAACAACTCATCAATTTCGAATGTGACAACAAAAATGAGAGGGTTTGACTAGAGAAATCATGTTTTTAGTGACAAATATTAAATGATTATAAAGAGTGAGAGAAAAATAGTTGTAATCCATACACACAACACAATCTGGAAATTCAATTTTTGAAATAGAAATACAATATTTCTCTCTGAGCTCTGCTCAACACACACAACTCACTTAAATCTACACTCTCCCTATTCTTCCCTCCTCATGGATTGTTGTTTTCATCGAGGGTTTTATTCAAATTTTATACAATTATGGAGAGGAATTAATCTAATCCCTAAATGATGGATTTGTATCCTCAAAAATATCAACAAACCAAAACATGTCCTAAATTACTCAAAAATATGCTAAATTATCAATTTTTTTACATGACATGACGATTTAAAGATACCCGCTAGAAACCTCTAGAACTATTACAACTTAGAAAAAAAACTGGAATTTGTAAAAATGCTCGTGCATCATATTTATTTTTATCCACTCTTCTATGTTATTCTCCTTTCTTATTACGTCTAAGATGTTCTTTTAAGGGAGGTTTTGTTCAAGGCTTCGTCGTCTATCAAAATCCTATTGAAATCTACCATTTGTCATCCTCTGTGCTCTACTAAATCTATCGTCCACATGTTTCACCTCCATTTGCACCATCCCTTCCCATATGTACTAACTCTATTATGCTTACTTTGTTCTCCCAACCCAGTTGGATCTACTATGTTGTTACCTTATTTTATTGAAGCCAAAGGGAATGGAATTGTAGTTTAAGCACAGGGGGTTCTTGCAAAATCATTTCTTGTTTGGGTGTCATTTTGTGTAAGTAATTTGTGGTGTAATCCATGGTAGAAAGAGTGTATCCATTGAATTGGTCGGGTTTCCAGAATATGAATGGCACATACATGAAGGGTCATATGTAGAACACCTCCCTCCCCACCTTCTGCCTGATGCCCCCTCAAGAGACACAAAAATTATTGTTGCCTTTGTTTCCTTTTCCTCGTCGCGCTCCTCCTCATCCTTATTTTGGTTGCAGGAATTGTTTCTTTGGTTTTATGGGTCATCTACAACCCTCATCAACCCAATTTTAAAGTGAATTCAATGTAGATCCCCAAGTTCAATGTCACCAAAGACTCCCATCTCAGCTACAAGTTCAACCTGCAAATGGACACCAGAGACCTCCAAGGTAAGCTTACAGTCCATACTTTCTCTTCCTGACAAACTAAAATTTCTCTCCAATCTCTCTTGTCTACCTTCCTGCTTGGCATTCCGATGAAATGGAAAGTAAATTAATGGAGGATTTCATCACTAGAAACAAATTTCCTTGAGTATTGTTGTTTGTGCTTTGATTTGATGTTTTAGGGGGATGAGGACAACAATGATATTAATTTCATATTTTTCCAACCATTAAAGAAATTGTGTACTACCTTTCTTGCACCATTACTCCATCTACAACCAAATCAATTGAACTTGTAAGATATTGGATATTTTCGTTGCGCAAATGTGAGAAATCAAAGACATGGGAAGGAAAATTTGAGGGACAATTCAAGTGATTTTGAAGGGAATCATTTTGATCTTCTACATTTAAATTAGTGTTTCTTTTGTTTGATCATGTTTCTTTGGTTTTTTATTTAAAACGTATAACAAAGTTACTAAATAAATGAGAACTGTGACCTCAAAACAAGAACTCTGGCCCAAAAAACCCATATTTTTGTATAAGAAAACATGAAAATCAACCCCCAAATAAAAACGTGGTGCTACCGGTAGCACCTTTTTTCAAACGGGGTCAAAATTACAACATTTTTCAAACATGGCCTTCAAAATTTAGACAGTAACTCAGAAAAACCTTAAAATCAACACCTAAATAAAAAAATGATGTTATAATAAAAAATAAAAAATAAATTCAAAATGTGAAAATTTTAGATAATTTGAAATCGTATTTTAGCAGTTGGTACCATTAAAACCAAAACCTCAAAATCAACCATGAAATTGAAAAGTACTGCTACTGGTAGCACCCATTTTAAAATTGGGGTATTAAAATGACACATTTTTATAAAGTGGTAAAATAAATCATTACTATAAACGAAATCATAAAATCAACCCTTAAATGCTTACTTTTTAAATCTTAGATTATCACTCCATGCACAAGGTAATACATAATGCCATGAAAATATCACACTTTACTTTAAAAATTCAACATCATTTTTTAATATTTTTTTACTTTTAATTAAAAAAAAGTAAATGCGTCCCCGAGGTGTAGGACAGTCGGTGACGGAGTGTGTTGTTAAGCCACTCTGTGATGTTAAAGTCACCGGTTCGAAACCTACGGGGACAAAAAATCCAACCATGTTAAGGGTTGGTGTGGCTCAGGCCGAGTGCGATCCCCGGGTGATTTTGACGGCTTAGATGCCCCTGAGTCGCGGTTTCTCAAGCCACAGGTTAATCGCAGGTCCTGCACAAATTAACAAA
>SNQJ01S0005630.1:23816-56899 GCA_010110895.2 Picea sitchensis | reverse complement strand
ATCCAACCATGTTAAGGGTTGGTGTGGCTCAGGCCGAGTGCGATCCCCGGGTGATTTTGACGGCTTAGATGCCCCTGAGTCGCGGTTTCTCAAGCCACAGGTTAATCGCAGGTCCTGCACAAATTAACAAACAAAAAAAAAAAAAAAAGTAAATGCAAGTTACATTGAATGAAACATAAATTATTTCTTAAAAGTATTGTTGTATTGTCCACATTCAAAACATATGAGCTAAGAAATTTAATTATATTATCCATAAAAATGATTCATAACTTCATGTAAGATCATATGTAAATTCAATGCTCATTTCTAGTTACCATACAAACATCATATGGATAAAAAATACATAAAATGTTTCATACACTTATTCATATTGACTCATGGATTCTGAAATACCATCAAAGTCTACATTGTCTTTAGATGAATGATTGGATGAAGATGTAGATGATCCATACTCTTCTATATTGTCAATGAATGCACCATTTGAGTCTACATGCATGCCCAACATTTCTGATGTCAAAATCCTTTTATATCTATGACTAGGTTCAACAGACTCCCATCTTGCATTTATTTCTTGTGGTAGCAACCTCTTGATAATATTTGTTGTCTTGGAGCAAAGAGTTTCTCTTTTTTTCAAATTGAAGTCATAAACAAGTATGCCAACATCATCTAATTTTAAGAGGTTAGTGCGGCGACAAGTTGTATTTTGACCCTTTATTTTTCTCTTTCTATTGACATATTTCTCAACCACCATCTTTGTCTTGTAGACACCATTAAATGAGTGTGTACATGTTGCATACCAATGCACTTCAATTGCAATACCATCTTCATTTTCTTTCTCAATATTTATAACTATTGCAATCCAGAATGGATAACCATGTGTATCTTTAGTCACTAAGACTGAAATCATGCTACCCTCCTTAATATATTGTATTGAACCCTTGTAAAGGTATTCCGTGGCTTCATGTTGTGCATGTCACCTTCGTGAACCAATCTACGTTTCTCTTTGCTTTGCTTGTGTAAACTCAATAGCACCTTGAGATTCTTGTTGTTCAACAATGTTTCTTTCTTCGAATTTTATTTGGCATATTTTGTGGCCAATGAAATGGAGTCTTCAAAAATGTATCTTCATTTGTTAAACTTGAAATTATGTCACTTTTACTATTGAAAAAAGACTCCCACCAAACAAAATCAACAACATCAAAGTACTCATATGTATATTTAATGGACTTTGTTATTTATTCCAAGCATTCAGAATAATCTACATCTCTATTATGCCTCTGTGCATTATGGATTTCAGCAACTGATTGTAAAAATAATAACTCTGATGCAAATATTGGACAATCTAGAATGACCTTAAAAATGCTAAACCTAATGAAGGCCCCCATTCTGCAGTAGTTGAATACTACTTTCCCCATATAAGTGTTTTCCCATCATCGTTTTTGAAACAAAATTGATGTTGGAAGCTAATGTCATTAAGTTGTTCAATACATTTTTCTTCATGATGCGATCCCTGAATAAATCTTCGCATGTCAACAATTTCTTCTAATATATGAAAAAAATACTATGGAATGTATGCTTTCTTAATACATTCAATCAATGATGGTAGGCTTCCAAAATGTTTCCTCTTCAATGTTACTGAAAAACGACTGAACATTTGATCAATATGATCATAAGTGTGTCCAACAAGAAGGAAACCAACTTTCACCTTTTGAAAGATTCCTAGTTCAACAAGCATGCTTAGATATCCAAACACAATTTGATTTTTATTTTCACAACGTGTTGTCCAACTGTAGACAGAGAACTTGAGGAAGATTTCCAGACCAGTGAGTGAGCACATGATGAATTATGGTGATGGTCAGATTTGCATTATTATGAATATTTGGGGATGTGAAGTAAACCCTTGGACACATTTTTCCATTGAAAAACATACAACCAACCAACTGAAACTAAATGAAATTCTCTTCCTGTATTTTTTTTGCTTTATGAACAAAATGTGGTAGAAGTGTTTTCTTCTTGTCCATGCCATCAATTATCATACCTAAATATTGGTTTGGAGCATCATAACACTTCTTATGATATTTGTACAACTTTTTCCTTTCACTTGATTGTTGATTCTGATGTTCTTGAAGTTCCTTGACTATGGAACCTGCACATGACATAAAATGAAAATATTTATCATATGTTTTCATAGTTGATAACTATCCAATTTAAAAAAAAAAAAAAATAGTAAATACATACCTCTTTCCGCCCCTTCAAATATATCTCTTCTTGATTTAAGAGTAGCACATATACTACAAATCCCCATCCTTGAATTCTTAGGAATACAGACATTGTTGAATTGTTTCTTCCATATTATTGTAAAATATGCACATGTAATAAAATTGCCATTTCCTTCAACACCTTCAGCATATCCTTTGTACAAGTTGTATATTTTCCTCCTTGAGAAATTATCTGGAATATGTATTGTGTCTCTATATGCCATACACTCTCTGTGTTTGGAAAATATGTCACACATCCATGAAAATGTAGTGTTTATCAATGACCCACTCTCTCATCCATGATGTACCTTTGAATAAAATGAAGGATATTTTTCCAACCTTGTCTGGATTCTTGATAGAGGAAGATTACCAATTGAGTGAATTTTTTTGAAATCCTTTCTGCAAAGTAAAATATTCCCAATGCAATAATCATATCATGTCTTGGAGGATATCATGCACCCCATCAAATATGAATTTTGTATGCTCTTATTCATTGACAAATATGTCTTCCTTTTATCCTGTAGTCCATGCTTTTCAAAAAATTATTTTGACAACATTCACTTGAAATCATATCACTTATGCAAATTGATTTAGTGAGAAATTATTTCCTAGACCTTGTATAACTAGAATGATTTGGATTGATATAAAAAGGTCTAGTTCTGGTCTTAGACACAATGTTTCTTTGCAATTTCTCCATTATTTCATCATCCTCACTAGAAGGATTTTCCTCATCACCATAACGAATATCAAGAAAAACACTGACATGAAACTGAACAAGAGAATGTCGATCACCTTGATTTGTTGCATATGAATAATTGAGAACATGATCTTCATTTCTAGGTCCATCATCATCTTAATTGATAATCTCATTGATGAGAGGAATATCAAAATCACTACAAAAATGATTACCATCCTCACCAATGTCATTGGATCTTCCATGAAAATATTCACTTGAAGGAAAATAATCATCACCCTTAAGACTATCAATACCATTAATATCCTCACTTGGAGAAACTTTTCCATCATCGTCATCAGTACCTTGAAAATCCTCATTTGGAGGAAAATCATCATCAACATTGTGTCCACCATTGATATAATCATCTTCATTGATTTCAAAATCCCCACTTGAGGAAAATTCTTCATCATCCTCCTTAGTGCCTTGAAATTATTCATCGATATCTTGAAAATCCTCACTTGGAGGAAAATCATCATCATCATGTCAGGAAATGAAAGACACTTTTACACTAATCCTAGTAGAAGAGAAGAAGAATTTAATCAAGAACACAAATGACACAAGAAATCACATAGTACACCGAGATTTTACCCTGGAAACCCTTAACCGGGAAAACCAACATTCCTTTGAGTGTTCTTCTCTCTTGGTTTCTTATTCAGTCGGAATAAAAGGTTACATGTCTAATCTTGGTCCACACCTAAGACACAATCAAAATCATACCCTCTTGCACAGGAAAGAACAACCCTGTAGCTAATCTGGCTTACATATTCATGACTAAAAACCTACATCTAAATATTACTCTAAAGATATTGATTCATTCATTAGTCTTTACGTCCTTACAACACACCTCTTTATAGGATTTACAATAGGAAAAACCCTAAAGATTGGTGCCCAAAAATGGTTATAGATCCATGCATATCATTGCCTACAAATCCCACAAATATCGGGATTTTGTTACAGTCGACTCCAAGTCGGGTTTACAAATTGACTACCAGTCAGCCTTCATTCGGTCTCTAGTCGGTCATCTCACACCCGCACTTCGACCTCTTGTCGACCGACTTGTCGTCGATATCTTCGAATTTGACTTTACTCGGTCGACTCCCTCAACCTTCAAATTGTTGTCAATCTACCTCAACTTCGACCTGATATCAATCCACCTTGACCTTTAACTATCAGTCGATTCACCTTGACTATACTTTCACTGGAAAGAATATAACAACCAACATTATCCCACTTGTTGTCTTCTTTCTTGAAACATGAGATTCCTGAACTTTCATTCACAAACCCAGGGAGACAATGCCCATTGCCTCTCTGCACCAAGAGAACTTCACACCACTCACAAACTTGGTCAACGAGTCTACTATGTTTTCCAACATTTCTACTTTCTCCAATAGCACCTTTTTACTTTCCACCATGTCTCTTACAAAATGGTATTGTACATAAATGTTCTTAGTATTTGAATAGTAAGCAGGGTTCTTTGCCAGAAATATTGCACTTTGATTGTCGCAACTTACCTTCATAGCTCTCTGCTCAAACCTGATTCCTGAAAACAACCTTTGAAGCCATACCTTTTATTTGCTTCCATGAGTGACTGCCATGTATTCAACTTCTATTGTTGACAAGGCTACGACCTCCTTTCACTTACTAATCTAGCTTATTTCTCCACCGAACATCTTGAAGACATATCCGTTGGTTGACCTATGTCGATCCTAATCTCCAACCCATTCGACATCGACAAATCCATGTACATATAATTTACCACTATCACCTCTAGGTTTTCCTTGGTAGCATATAGCATAGTCCTTCATGCCACACAAATACCTGAATACTCTCTTGACAGATATCCAGTGCTCTTTTCCAGGTGTCGACATGTACTTGCTCAAAACTCCCACTGCATGGGAAATGTCTAGTTGAGTGCAGACCATCACATACATTAGAATACCAACCTCACTTACACAGGGAACACATGCCATGTCCTCTATTTCTTCTTGTGTATTTGGACATTGTTCAACAGTAATCCTTGCTCTCACAGGAATTGGCACCTTCACCAATTTGTAATCTTGCATGTTGAATTGCTTCATAACTGTTTCAATATACTTCGTCTAATTCAACCAGAGCTTTCTAGCAGCTCGATCTCTCTTAATATCATTTCCCAGAATGAAGCATCACCGAGATCCTTCATGTCAAACTTGGAGGATAGTTTCTTCTTCACCTCCTTTATTGCATCCATGTTGTTTCCAATCAGAAACATGTCATCGACATACAAAGCTACATATATGAAATACCCACCTTCTTCCTTGGATTATATGTAGTGATCATATTTGCTTCTCACAAATCCTAAACTAAGGATGTATGTGTCAAAATTCTGGTACCACATCCTTGGTGATTGATTTATACCATAAAGGGATCTTTTGAGTTTGCACACCAACTCTTTCTTTCCCTTTACTACAAATCATTCAGGTTGTTTCATGTAGATTTCTTCTTCCAAGTCCCTATGTAGGAATATTGTCTTCACATCCATTTATTCTATATCCAGATCAAATGTTGCAACCAGAGACATTAGTACTCTAATGGAAGTTAGTTTTGCAACATGGGAAAAAATCTCATCAAAGTCGACTCCCTTGACTTGGGAATATCCTTTCGCTACCAGTCGAGCTTTGAACTTCTCGACTTGTCTTACGGAATTCATATTCTTCTTGAACACCCACTTGCTACTGATGATACTTCTTGCACTGGGCAACTTGACTAAATCCCATGTCTCATTCTTGTACAAGGATTCCATATCTTGGACTATGGCATCCTTCTAGAGTTTACCCTCTGTCGAGTCGACTTCCTCACCGACCAACTTGGGCTCATTGTCGATGGTCGTTAACATGAATGCAGAATAGAGGTTGGGCGGACTATACCTTTCGACAGGTTTTCTTAATATTTTTGACCTCCTTATCACCTAATTCACTTGTTCCACCTCTTCCTCAGATTCATTCGACTCATCTGAATCATCTTCTTTGTTCCTCAATTCAAACCTCATTGTATCATGATTTTTCTCGGTCTGAACAACTTCTTCATGATCAGACTTACCACCGACTTCTCTGAAGATGACATCTCGATTGTACATTGTTTTCCTTGATGCAGGATCCCAGAGCTTATATCCTTTCATCCCTTCTTTGTATCTAATGAAAATACATTTGGCCACCGTCTTGTCCAGCTTGCTCCTCTTTTCCTTGGGAACATGCACAAATGCATCACAACAAAATACTTTGAGATGTGCCACTGACGTCTTATTACCATACCATACCTCATTTGGAGTTGTCTCAATTAGTGTCGATGAAGGAGACATATTTACCAGATAACTTGCAGTCTCAACTGCCTCCACCCAAAATTCTTATGCGAGCTCAACACCACTAAGCATGCTCCTTACCTTATCCATCAACGTTATGTTCATTCTCTCAACAACTCCATTTTGTTGTGGGGTATATGGTGTGGTATTTTGGTGTCCTATGCCACACTGCTTACAAAACTGATCAAATTCCCTTCGATAGAATTCACCGCCATTATCAGTTCTCGACACTTTAATTCTCTTTTCTGTCTGGTTTTCCACAAGAGCTTTAAACTCCTTAAATCTCTTGAAAACCTCTAATTTATTCCTCAAGAAATATATCCATGTTTTCCTAGAAAAAGCATCTATGAAGGAGACATAATACAAGGATCCACCAAGTGAAGGAACTGTAACCGGGCCAAACACATCACTATGCACCATTTCTAAAATCTCATTTTCCATTGTCACTTTAGATCAGAACCTCACCTGACTTTGTTTACCATATATGCAATGTTCACAAAATTCGACTTCTAAACCACATTCAAGAAAACCTTCGACCATACCTTTGATTTGCATATCTCAAATTCATTTTTCTCCAATGTTTCCCATCCTCTCGTGCCATAGCCTAGTCGGGCCGATTTCATCATGTCTTGTCGATTCGATTTGAATCAACTTAGCTTGAGTCAATTCAAATTGTGTCGACATCGAGTTGATTCGAGTCATAGTCAAGTCAATTTCAGGAGCAATGATGTTGTTGCATTTAGTTGAGTCGACATTCCCTAACAACTTGTACAGAGTACCAATCCGAACTCCTTTCATTAAGACCATTGCACCTCTAACCATCTTGAACGAATCCTTCTGAAACAAAGTATGCACACCTGCATCACTCATATTGTTGACAAATATCAAGTTTCTTTCCAAAGTCAAAATGTGTAGCACAACTGGAAGGGTTCTTTTCCTCCCATCCTACAATGTCATTCGAACTCTTCCCTATCCGACAATTCTGGCTATCAAGACGTCCCCCAAGAACACATCACCCCCATCATATTGTTCATACTCACAGAACCATTCTTTATGGTGTGTCATATCATAGGATTCTCATGAGTCGATCAACCAAACATCTTGATTCGATTGTGTACTGATCGACGCTAGATACACATCACCTTCGTTATCCGAGGTCATATTTCTCTCATTCGAATGCTTCTCATCGGATCCGGCACTGAATTTTGTTTCTTTCGACTTACAGTCCTTTTTATAATGCCCAACTTTACTGCATTTCCATCATCTTCGCGTCGACTAAATTGGGGATTTATATATACCCTTCAACTTGAACTTTCTACCAGAGAATCTTCCTTTATCTCTATTTATCGGTTGACCTCTCACTACCAAAGCATCTTTGGTCGATCCTTCCATGTTCTTTCTTCTCATTATTCCGATAGTAGAGAAACAACCACGTACTCTAGCGCTAGTGTGGTTGTATTACTCCCAATAACCATGACTAAGTTATCCCAAGAGTTTGGAAAAGAACATTATAGGTTGATACACTTATCCTCGTCAGTGATATTAATATCCACAGACAATAGTTGGATTAACACAATATTAAATGCATTTAAATGCTCAGTCACCAAACTTCCATCACTCATTCTTAGAAGATATAGTTTCTTTATGAGAAACACCTTATTTACCAGATATTTCGACTGGTATAAGATTCCCATCTTGTCCCACAGTTTCTTTTCCGAATCTTCACCTGAGACATTCAACTGCAGCGAATCGTACTTCTTGTTCTTCTTTCGATTTTCTCCCATTCTTCTGTCGACGTGCCTTTCGGTTGGGTACCTAGACAAACCGATGTCCATTGTTCTTGATCTACATGAAGATCTTCCATTTTAAGCTTCTGAAGCTCAAAATTCTGGCCATTGAATTTTTTTATCTCTATTCTAGAATTGCTCACCATTCTTCACCATGACCTTTAACACAATTTATGACTTACGACTCTTATTGTACCTAGGGTTTAGTTCTTAGATTCAATATTTTCAAATCAATATCTGATATACTCACCAAAGCAAAACACCACTATGATAACTCACTTTTCAGGGAAGACCTAAGCTCTGATACCACATGTCAGGAAATGAAAGACACTTCCACACTAATCCTAGCAGAAGAGAAGAAGAATTTAATCAAGAACGCAAATTACACAAGCAATCACACAGTACACTGATATTTTACCCTAGAAGCCCTTAACCGGGAAAATCAACATTTCTTTGAGCGTTCTTCTCTCTTGTTGTCTTATTCATTCAGAATAAAACATTACATGTCTAACCTTGGTCCACACCTAAGACACAATCGATATCATACCCTATTGCATAGGAAAGAACAACCCTGTAGCCAATATGTCTTACATATGAATGACCAACAACCTACATCTAAAGATTACTCTAAATATATTTGTTCATTCATTATCCTTTACGATCTTACAACATGCCTCTTTATATGATTTACAATAGGAAAACCCCTAAATATTTGGGCCCAAAAGTGGTTACAAATTCATGCATATCATTGGCTACAAATCTCGGGATTCTATTATAGTCGACTCCAAGTCTGGTTTACCAGTCGGCCTTCATTTGGTCTCTAATCGGTTGTTTCATGCCCACACTTCGACCTCTTGTCGGTTGACTTATCGTCGATATATTTGACTTGAATTTACTCAATTGACTCCCTTGACCTTCGACTTGTTGTCGATCTATCTCAACTTTGACCTGCTATCGATCCACCTCAACATTCGACCATTAGTCAATTCACCTCTATTATACTTTCACTACAAAGCATATAACAACCCAACACATCAACATTGTTGCCTTTAAATTTCTCACTCAGGAAAGAGTGTCCACCAATGGCATAATCATCTTCACTACTTTGAAAATCCCCACTTGAGGGAAATTCTTCATCATCCTTATTATTGGCTTGAAAATCCTCACTTGGAGGAAAATCTTCATCATCCTCATTGGTACCTTGAAAATCCTCACTTGGAGGAAAATAATGATCACCAACATTGCTTCCTTTAAATTCTCCACTCGAGAAAGACTGCCCACCATTTCCATAATCATCATCACTACTTTTAAAAGCCCCACTTGGGGGGGATTCTTCATCATCCACATTCGTTCCTTAGAAATCCTCACTTGGAGGAAAATCTTCATCAGTACATTCAAAATCCTCAGTTGGAGGAAAATCATCATCACCAACATTGTTGCCTTTAAATTCCCCACTCGAGAAAGAGTGTCCACCATTGTTATAATCATCTTCATTTCTTTAAACATTTCCACTTGAGGGAAATTCTTCATCATATTCATTGGTGCCTTGGAAATCTTCATCAGTACCTTGAAAATGCTCACTTGGAGGAAAATTATCATCCCAATCATTTAAACGTTGATCATAGTCTCCACTTTGACCTACATTTTAATTATTTTCATTACTATTAAACTATTGAATAGATTGATCACCATCATATTCCTCGTCTTTATCATTTGTGCCTTCAAAGTCCTCTGATTTAGGACTTTTCTTAGGAACATGTTTAATAGCATCACTTGCACTATGATCAAACTTCTGACTAGCTAAAAAATATGATGCCTCATTTGCATTACAAGCATTCCTATCACATTTGCTAGTCCCAAAAGAATAGGTATGCGAACAATTTGTTGATTCCTCATAAATAAAATCTTTTTTATCTGGCGAAGCCATCACTTCTCACTAAGAACATAGAATGATACAAATGCTCACCCTCCCAATGACAATCTTATAACTTCCAGAATGATCTTTTCCCTCTAAACTCCCCCCCCCCCAAAAAACAAAATTCCCTTCAATATTCCCCAAACCCAAAATATTCCCCCTAAAATATTCCCTCCAAAATTTCCCCCTCAAATTTTCCCTTCGAAATTTCCCCCCAACTTTTCCCTTTATTTTTTTCCCTTCAAAATTAAAAAAAAAAATTTACTCTTTTATTTCGTTATTTACTTGTTAATTACAATATTTTCCATGTTTCTTTATTTATCCCACATTCATTAAACATACCGATGATCAATATAATTTTAGGTATATATGTAGACAGTCTTCTTCATTTTTATTTGTCCCGCATTCATTATACTAACAATAATTTATATCATCTTTGTTATATATACACAGTCTTTTTTTGTCTTTTTACATTGCATGAAATCTTGGACAATATTCGTTAAATAATTTGGATCAAGCTACAAGGGAGAAACATCGAGAAGACATTCGAAGAGAATCTAGCATTCCAGAGGTTACTTATTTTTTAAATTCTTACCATTTACCAAAAAAACATTTATAATATCATATTTGAATCACATAATAATTTTTCATGTGAAAATTATAAAAAACCTAAATTTTTTCCAAAAAAACCTAAATTTTTTCCAAACAAATCACAATTTTTTTTTAAATTGAGATATTTTTCAAAGAAATTTTAACAAAATTCTTAATATTTTTCGAAAAAAAAGAAGGAAAAAAAGGAAAATTAGGTATAGTTTTTTAGAAAAATTTACTCTTTTTATTGTTTTTTACTGAACATTTTATAGTTCTAGCCCATGGTGGTTACTGGGAGATATGCCCCTCTAATGTAAGACAGTGATATTCCCTACGGGGGTGCTTGGGACGATGCCCAACATCACCCAAGCCCCCAGGCGACCAAGTCCCGGGCGCACAGGGCTGCCCCTCAACGGCCAAGTCACGACCCACGGGGCCGTGACTTGGCCGTCAGGGGGCAACCCCACAACCAAGCCTCGGGCGCACCTAAGGCTTGGTCGTAGGGTTGAGGCGATGCCTGACATCGCCCCAGACCCCACTGCGTTCAAGGCATGGTTGTGTGGCGCGCCCAGGGGCTTGTCCGCGAGGGGATTGGGGTGATTCCTGACATCGCCCCAGGGCTTGGCCACGGGGGACCAGCCCCGTGGCCAATCCCTAGGTGTGCCCATGGCTTGGTCGCAAGGGGGGGGGGTATCCCTCATGGCCAAGCCTTGGGCGCTTCCATGGCTTGGTCGCATGGTTAGATGGGGCGATTCTCAGCATCTCCTTAGCCCTCGTAAGCCAAGGCTTGGTCCTGACATCACCCTAGTAACTCCATTGATCAAATTTTGTTTTAAATTGTTTTAACTTAGTTCTTATATTCAATGGTTTTTTTTTTAATTTATTATAATGTAAAAGGATTGATTTTTTTTTATATAGGAAAAATGGAAGGAAAGAGATTAGTTATGAATATATCTAGATCATGACTTGCAATAATGGCATCCAAAATTGCAACTACAACCTCCATGAATGTTAGGCAACAAATTGATAGCACAACACTTGAGTTGTCAAGGGCAATGAAGAATGTTAGAGAGTGGAAATATGTGGAAGGTGAAAACAAACTGGAATATTCTTAGTTTGTTAAAGACAAGAAAGGAAACAATGGAGAACAACTATATTTGTATTGTGTCGAGTTTGAACATGTGCAAGGAAATTATCGGGCACTTGGATTGTTACGAGATATATGTTTGGTGCCAGACAGATATATTGTTTATTCACTCGTCAAACAAGACAGGACTTATATCAACATTAGATATTGCTTAAAATTGAGAAATTATAAAAAGGATGAATGTTTTATAGAATTATGTGCATCCATCATTGATGACATTGAGAAATACAATGTAAGTTTTTTTATTTTTATTTTTGTATTCTTTATTATTTTTAGTATCATGTTAATTTTTTAATTTTATTTAACATGGAAATTTTATATTTTATTTTTACAGGATTTTGTTGAATGACTTTCACATATGTTAGTGGGGATTTACTCTACAGAGAATAATATCATGGATGTCATCAATGATTTTCATATTGAAAAGACACAAGAAGGAAGGAAAAAGAAACAAAAAATAACGGAGGGTGAAACTACAAGAATAGACAGAGAAGAACATGAAAGAAGAAATACAAGTCCTCATTCTAGAAATCCTAAAAGGGTTACATTTGAAAATGAGGAAACTCCAAATGAATATTTTGTTGAGATTAGTCCCAATGAGGTTATCACTCATTTTCACAAAAATAATAAACAACATAAACACAAAAGAGCGATGGTTGATGATGAGTCCATTCCTATTGATTATGAAAAAATCGTTGATTTAGATGAAACCCATTTAAATCATAAGAGGAAGAAAGAAAATGTTGTTGATTATGTTCAAGAAGTCATCATTAGCTCTGAGTATTATAATGAAATTTCTAAAGGTAGCAGAGAAGTAATAACACCAGGTGTTGATCTAGAGGATGGTATTATGAAAACAACACAAAATGTCATTCGAAATAGAACAAGAATGGTGAACTTAGTTGATGATGGTCATACATTTTAGTCGAATGTGAAGAAACTTTATAAACCCATGGAAGGGAAATAAAAATATCAAATTAGAAAACCGAATCACTTGCATATTCAAAATTTGAAAGCATTGATTAGGTACAATCCATATGCACATGTGGTTGACTACCTAGTTCTTGTTGACCCAATGGAAGTTCCTAGGTGGGATAATTTGATAGATCAAAATGTTTTGACTACAAATATTATGTGACTGGAGGAAATCATTCTGCAGAGTCTATAAGAGAATTGATGCAAGAATATCATAATAATCCTCTTTTTGAGACAGTCAAATGCATAATTTTTGTTGGTTTAACAGATTCAAAAGAAAATTTATTGGCATGGGATCATAATACAGACAATGAGTACATAATGTCCATGAATTTCATTAAAAGGGTGAGATTTATCCATAATGAGTTTTCTTAAATATGTTGTGGGGAGAGATCAAATGTTGATGCCAATTTTCAGAAGCAATGTTGTATGGAAATAGGCTTCCCACTTGATGATGAAAATGAAAAAGAAAAAAATCACAAAGGAAGTGATTTATTTATAGTCATGGATAACTATTTTCAATTGGGATTTAGAATTGGACAAGTATGGGATTTTATAGATGAGAT
The DNA here is from genome assembly GCA_010110895.2 of Picea sitchensis. Classification (NCBI taxonomy): domain Eukaryota; kingdom Viridiplantae; phylum Streptophyta; class Pinopsida; order Pinales; family Pinaceae; genus Picea; species Picea sitchensis. Next base: position 43,590 of record SNQJ01S0005630.1, on the reverse strand, counting down.
TTTCACCCTATGGGAAAACATTAGTATAAAAAATTAGAGAGTTAAGAAGGATAAACCATTAATATGTGGAACAAATAAGACATGTCCTGAAATAAAAAATCTTCTAGATGATATGACTATAACACCTTGGAGAACAATACAAGGAGTGAAGGATGAGAAACTTATCATAGCTATATTATCACGTGTAAGGTCGGGTGAATTGTTAATGGAAGAAATGTGTGATGAATTTAAAAAGTAAGTTTGTTGAGTTATTTTTATTTATGTTAGGACAAGAAAAATATTTTTTTCAGTTTAACGTATCATTGTTCCAAGTATTTTATTATATATATCATTATAACATTATTTTATTTTTTTTAGTTTTGTCACAATGTGTATATGAGAATACAAGATGGAATGGTTAAGATGTTGAATGAAGAAAGTTGGGATGATGTTAAATTTAACTATCCAGATACAAGCTCTACAACAGTATTGAAACAATTTTTTGTTGCATTAAAAAATCTATGTTGATTTATTACATTCATATTATTTGTTTGTAAGTTAATTTATTTCTATTTTAATAGTTATATATATATATATAACTATATGTTTGTTTGTTTCATTAAAGACGCCAAAGAAGAATGCAAATGGAGTACCTGAAACCTTCAAAAAATTTATTCAAAAAACCAAGTTTGAAAGAGAAAGGAGACGTTTTCAAACTGTTGAACTTGATGAAACCCTTGATCACTACATTTGGAATGGGCTCGACATTGTTCAGTATAAAGTGATATTAGGTGATTGTAAACAACTTGCAAATATTGTTCCTAAAAAATAATACTCCCTAGTTATTGTGGATATCCCTCGTGGTTATAATATCCAAAACATTGGATATGATATTGAGCCTTATACTTACCAAGATTTCAAAAAAGTGGTTATGGGATTTACGGAAGTCACAACATCACCATTTTGGATATTTCTGGTATTTCATTCAGACACACACCAAGGATTAGTACAATCAAGTTTCAAGGGAAAATAAAAGACAATGATGCAGTTTATTTGGTAAGATATTGAAAGTGTGTGTTTAGCAATTAAGATTAGAAAACAATTTTATTAATTCACAAGTTAATTGAATTTTCACTTATTTATGTTACAGGAACACGCCTAATATTCAGAGATCCAATAGAGAACCATTTAAACGTGATTTCAAGAGTACGCATCTTGCAACCTCGACATAATATGATTCTTATAATTCTATTATTGTCAATGTAAAGGATGGAGAGATTCCTAGTAGTTTATTGGTATACAATGTTGTGGTTAGAAATCTAACAAATGAGGAAAAGGATTTGAAAGGAGAGATGGTTAACATTTATCAAAAACCACAAGTATTAATTAATTATCTTATAGATACATTTTCAAATGAAGGAGATTGGGTTTTGGATTTGTTCTCGAGTTCAGGTAAGAATTATAATCTAACATTTATGAAATCATAATTTAATCTTATATTATTTTTAATTTATGTCTTTTTACAATATTTAACTTCATTCTTTATTTTGTATTTGGTGATTAGGTACAACATTAACGTGTTGCTTATAGAAAAGAAGATGAAATGAAAGAAGTTGGCTTGAGGAAAGGAGATTTTAGTGAATCAAAGGTGGAAAAAATGTCAAAGGAACCTCAAGGTCCATTAGGAGGAATGATTGGAAAGGATCACTTTGGAGAACTTGTGGATATCAAAGACTCAATGGAAGAGAAAAATGACACAATGGAAGCAAAAAATGATGTCGAAGAAGATGATAATGTGTCTATTGAGAATAATGAATTTGGGATATATGATATTGTTGATTAGTTTTAAGATGTCCCTGAAGACGATGCTCAATTTTTCAAATTATTGATGACCTATAACTGTAATATTTTGACTTTCAGATTTTAAAATAAGAATGAATATGTATCTATTGTTGTTTTATGATGAATCTTTTTATTGTTTTATTTTTCCTTTTATTTGTATGTGAATCACTATACTAGGGAAAATCTTATTAAATGTTGTCATTTTTTTATTTCAAATGTATAAAAATATGGAAAAAAAAATGTTAATTTTTTATAAAATTTTCATTTTTTTTTGTTCAATTATGTCCATAAAAATGCTTTATTTGACATGTTATTTTAGACGAATATATACCAAAATGTATAGGGTCTTTTATTATATATGACTGTAAAATGTATATTTGTTTTCTAAATATTAAAAAATAGTGTTATTTAACTACAATTATTTTCTATGTATTGAAGTAAAGGTAAACAATGTGTTAAAAAAGATGTTTTCCACTATATTTTAAAAGTATGGAACAATAAATTAATTAAGGAGACACAATTATATGAAAAATCATAATTTCAAAAAAGTAAATGGTAAAAAATATTTTTAAGATTGAAAGAAGTGTTGATTAATTGGGTTGGTTGTCATTGATGTCAACCCTTGAAGAAAGTCTGGTAGCAAATTTTGGTAGCCCCAACAGTGTGGTTAAGGAACCCAAGATTGGTTAAGGAATAATGTAGTGAATATCAATGAATTTTTAAGTGAGACTATTCTAGATGGATAGTACATGTCATGCCATTTCTGGTGATATGTGGTACGTCACATAGTTCCTCACGGTTGAGGAGATTTGGCTTAGTGAAGTTGGAAAACCCTCATGAGTTATCTAGAAGTCCCTAGAATGTCAAAGAAGTTGGTTTATTCTAGAAGAAGTTTACTAGTCAAAGTGGTTGTAACTAGGAGTTATTCATGAGTTAAGTTGTTGCAAAAAATAAATTAAAAATAAATTAGTTGCAACTAAGATTGGTGAGTTTACTATTTGTGGATAAAGTAGTTGCAAGTGAAAGAAGTAGTAAAAAGTGGGTTAGCCCTAAAATAAGGAAGTTGGGTAAAACAGTTAGAAGATAACCCCTAGAGGAAGCTACTTTGAGAATATAAATAAGAGAGAAAGGGTCTCTTATTACCATCTATTGAGCACATTGAATATCTATTATTGTGAAAGGTTTATCACAGACACTCATTGATACATCTAAAGTTATGCAAGTCTGAGCAAGTAAAGGTATAGTGACGACAAGGTTTTGTGGCCACAGTGGAGTGTGAAAAGTTCGTTAAAACCCTAGTTAGGGTCATCCCCATGGGTCACCAATTAGACGTCCCGTGAGGCACCCTCGCGGGTTGAGAAGATCCTGTCACGCAAGGCCTCGTTGGACATCTCGCTTACATCACGCAAGGCACTACCATAAGTGAATCTTGAGGTGTGTTTTAGGTCGTAGAGGCTCAGTTAAGTCTATAGGAAGTTCAGCAGTGATCAGGTACAACAAATCTATCTATAGGTTCAAAAAGGTATGTCATATTCTTATGTGTAGTTGGATATTGTTGTCTATATAAGATATGGTTATGGGAGATTGAGGATTTTCCCTAAATCAGTTGTTGGTTGTATGGCACATATTGTATGAGATAGATCTATAGAAATACAGTGTTGGTATGTCTGGTATTTATCATTGGTACATCTTGTTGGTTTGAGTGTTGAGGAATATCTTGTATTTATAGGTACATGGTTGAGGGATTTTGGTTGAAATGTGTTGCTGAAGTTGTTGTTACAGTTTGAGGCTGCATAATAGTGAGGGTTTGGTATTTGTTTGATGTGAGGGTATATTACACATGATTATGATTTTATGCACATGTATGGCACATGAGTAGAGAGACATAGTTGCACATAGTTTGAGTTGTATTCTTGTGATATTGGGTATGAGATCTTTGTTATCATATCTGATCTATTGAGGATATTATTGGTACATGTTGTTGGTATATGTTGGTACAGGTTGATTACAGGTTATTGGTACAAGTTGACTATAGGCTATTGGCACATGTTGGTTACATATTGTTGGCACAAATTGGTACAGGTTTACAATGACATATTTCACAGTGACAGTGTGACAGTGGTTTCATCAGTTATTTGGCACTTATATTTCAGGGCAGTTGGACAGGGAAAGGATAGGTGGTTGTATCCACCTTCCAGTTGTAGCCGAAAAACATAGGGGGTTGTAGCCTCCTTCTGGTTGGAGCTAGAGAATTGGGGAGTTGGAGCTTCCCTCAGGTTGTAGCCTGAAAATATAGGAGGTTGGAGCCTCCTTCCAGTTGCAGTTGGAGAACAAAGGAAGTTGGTGCTTCCAATGAGTGTACTTCTTAAAGACATATAAGAAAAAGTATTACGTGGTTTTCTCCCGCATTGGATTTCTACATAAAAATAATGGTTTATTGCGGGTACTCATTGATACATCTAAAGTTATGCAAGTCTGAGGAAGTAAAGTTATAGTGACGACAAAGTTTCATGGCCACAGTGGAGTATGAAAAGTTCGCTAAAACCCTAGTCAGGGTCATCCCTGTGGGTCACCCAGGAGACGTCCTGCGAGGCACCCCTGCGGGTTAAGTAGAGCCTGTGACACGAGGCCCTATTGGACGTCTCTCCTGCGTCACATGAGGCACTACCAGAAGTGAAGGTTGAGGTGTGTTTTAGGTTGCAAAGGATGAGTTGAGTCTATAGGAAGTTCAACAGTGATCAAGTACAACAGATCTATCTATAGGTTCAAAAAGGTATGTTATATTCTTATGTGTAGTTGGATATTGTTTTCTACATGAGATATGGTTATGGGATATTGAGGAGTTTCCCTAGAGAAGTTGTTGATTGTATGGAACATACTATATGAGCTAGATCTACAGAAATACAGTGCTGGTATGTCTGGTATTTATAATTGGTACATATTGTTGGTTTGAGTGTTGAGGCATATCTTGTATTTCTTGGTACATGGTTGAGGGATTTTGGTTGAGATGTGTTGTTGAAGTTGTTGTTATAGTTTGAGGTTGCATAACAGTGAGGGTTTGGTGTTTGGTTAATGTGAGGGTACATTACACATGATGATGATTGTATGCACATGTATGGCACATGAATAGAGAGACATAGTTACACATGGTTTGAGTTATATTCTTGTGATATTGGGTATGAGATCTATGTTATTAGATCTGATCTGTTGAGGAGATTATTGGTACGGGTTATTGGTATATGTTGGTACACACTATTGGTACAGGTTGGTTACAGGTTATTGGTATATGTTGACTACAGGTTATTGGCGTAGGTTGGTTTCAGGTCATTGGCACAAATTGGTACAGGTTTACAGTGGCATATTTCACAATGACAATGTGACAGTGGTTTCATCAGTTATTTGGCACCTATATTTTAGGGAGGTTGTATGGGGAATGTATAGGTAGTTGTAGCTAACTTCCGGTTGTAGCCGGAGAACATAGGGGGTTGTATCGGCCTCCTTCTGGTTGGAGCTAGAGAATTGGAGAGTTGGAGCTTCCCTCAGGTTGTAGCCTGGAAATATAGGAGGTTGGAGCCTCCTTCCAGTTGCAGCTAGAGAACAAAGGAAGTTGGTTCTTTGAATGAATTTACTTCTTAAAGACATATAAGAAAACACATTCCTTGGTTTTCTCCCGCATTGGGTTTCCACGTAAAAATGTTGATGTACTGTATATGTGTATGATTGTTCATTGTTCATGGTTTATTTATTCTGCACTTGTTGAATTATATTGGTAAATTGATCATAAAGTTAACAACACTTATATAATGTGGTTAAAAATGACTAAATTACGCTATTGTTGATTCACCCCCCTCTCAGTAATCCAACAAGAAACATGGAAAAATGACTAAAAACATCGTTGAATATAAAAAAAAAAATTAGAAAAAATTGAAAATAGATGAAAAATAAACATTTAAAAAAATAATGTGGAAACGTTGTGGATCAAAAAAATTTAAATATCGAAAAGGCACCTAAAAAGGGAGGGGAGGGAGGGCGGGGTAAGGTGCTACCAGTAGCACCATTTTTAAGAATGGGGTAAAAAATGTGACCCCCAAAAAACGAGAACTCTATAGAGTTCTCGTTAAGTTGGTAACTATGTTGTGTGTGCTTGCATAAGTTTTCCTACAAATTTGTTTCACTTTAAAAGTTTTGTGGTTAAAAAGAAAAATCATAAAATTGGATTGTTTATATGCATAAATTTAGTCTTTAGTCTATCTTTTGTGTTGTCAATTGAAGTTTGCGCTCCATTCTTTATAAGCCATAGATATAAATATGCATAGAAGCTTAACCCATCAAATTGAGTGGAATTTTCATTTTGTGGATCAATGTGTTTCATATGCACCATTTCTTTGCAAACATTTGCTTGATGTCGATTGTTTTGATTCTCAACAGTTCAAAAAAAACCATTTAAACACAAATTTTAGGTTCTTTGTTCTAGATTAATGGCTATTTTGTTTATGTTTTCACTGTAACCAATAGCTTGTCACCACATCATTTAACAATTAGAAAGTATAATTAAAAAAATTGAGGTCAATGCTTAAAAAAAGACATTGTTTTCAAATTAAACATGTAATTTTGTGGTTGAGATTCATACATATTTATCTTTTCGATTGTCTCTAAAATAATGCTTCCTTTTATTTTGATGCCTCTTCTCTTTTGTGTAAATCACAATAAATCTTGGGAGACGTCCAACTCAAACCCAGGGAACTCAACAGAAAAATTTCAATTCTTATATTGACACAAAACTCTTTAAATTGAAGAGCAGAACAATCAATACAAATTGTCCAATATATAGTTTATGACCTCATTTTTTTAATGATCATCGGTACTATGTACATAAGAGGAACAATAAAAATTTTATTCATGTTCTTAAATTGCAATCCTTTACAACAAATATATTATGCATGTTCTTAAAGTTGACTGTCAGTAAATAAGAAATAATTTTAATCTATAAACTACTTCAAGACTATAACTTGATTATGAAAGACAACTTAGCATACAAATGTAATTTGTTTTGGGGAGCAATAAGCACTACATAATGCTCTGTATGTTGGGTTTTCATCATCGGATTTTAATTTATTTAGATCCAATGATGCACACCCCAACATACAAAACATTAAATGCTATGTACCCAAGTACTTATTGCTCGTTATGTCCATTACTAAAATGTGGGCCTTATTGATATGTTGAAACTCTTCTCATCGTATATGTTCATGCGTTGGCATATCCTTGTTTTGTGATTGCAATAGAGTCTTAGATAATTGATTGATACCTTTTTGTTTGTTGATTTTATCTTTATGAAAGAGAGAACAACATCCAAGAGACTACATATTTGTGCATACATCGACACGACCTGAAGGAAAAATAAAACATGAAATGTAGAAAATTGGTACGTGAAACAAGTGATTAAACTGTGAATCAATTAAACAGTATTTATTTGGAAGCTTTGCAGGAATATTGGAGTCAATTATAAAATACCTTGACCTTTGGAAAAAACATTATAGCTCCAAAACATCTCCAAAAATGAATACGCAGTGCAAGACATAGATCTCCCAAGGATAACAACATTTCCATTTACTCATGTCAACATTTTTTCTTCTCTCATTTAAAGCTTTGTTTTGGTTTGGCTCTCATGTTTTTTTTGTCCACATGCTTCAGCAAGGGTTTCTGAGTTCATAATTGAGTTTTTATGCTAGAGAAGAGGGAATACAACCTCATACACAGTTGACATATGTATCATATTTTCCTCGGCTCGTGGGCATTATCAAAGCCTACTGTAATGTATTTTCTCTATGAGTGCATGCCAGACCTTTGGTAGCTCTTTTATTAGACAAAAAATAGCCTTACACAATGGGAATGGGATTGAATATATTTCTATAAGCGAGTGAGAGCGTTTTGACACAAGTATGAGCAAGTGAGTGACACAATAGGACACTCTCAATTCTATTGAATTCCACTAAATATGGTGTTGGTAACAAGCATAAGCAGTGCATTGTTGGACAACTCCCAATTCCTTTTGAATCATTATTGTCATCATGTCAGTTTTTCAATACTCACAACACTGTAGAAGATGAAGATGGAGTGAAGGTCTTCAACAGAAATAGGGGAGTTTCCTTAACTCATCATCATCGGAAGGAGTCCAATGGAGGCTATATTTCAAGGTTTTATCCAAGAAGAAGAATTTGATTTGAATTTTGGGGAACATACAAGGTTTTGAATGTGGAACTTGAGAGAAAAAAATAAGACACAGAGGGAGAAAAAGAAACAAAGAGAGTAGTACTCATTCACCATGGACAAAGCACGTGGAATGAGGAGGGACGAGTTCAAAGCAACTCAGATTTCACACTTATGACACATAAGGGAGAAATGGAAGTTCACAATGCTAGACAAATGCTTCTCAAAGACACATTTGATGTTGCTTTCATAGCTCACTATCGTTCCCTCCTTCCCTTTTATTTGTGTGTAAATACAATAAATAAAACACACCTAGCTATCCCTCTATACAAATTAAAATGTCCAAAACATGCATACCACTTCAATATCGAAGCAAAGTTCATTCTAAACATATTTAGAGTATGTCCAAAGTCAAGATTTGGGTTAGTCGAATACGATACATTTTATTTAATGAAACACCGAGATATTTCACCTAATGCAAAACTTTCCATTGTTGTGTCTACTCTTCCACATTGTAATTCTATTATTCATCGACTATTCTCTCTCAAGCATGTGTATTATTCTTTAATTTTTTACCATAAAATTATAATATCCAAAAAAAATATTTGTTTTCTTTCACAACATATATACCTTGTGTCTTCTTTGGCGTTTCATTTCCCATGCTTTAGGGATATGCTAGCATTATTTTGTTGTATGTGTTGTAATGACCTGAAAACAAAAAACAATTTTGGAATTTTCATACTTAAAAAAGTTATAAGTTTAAGTTGACTTTATGATTGAGATCTAAAACATATAAATAATGTATGCTGATATTAAAATTAAAAAAAAAAAAAAATATGAAGAGGTTATGGAGCCTAATGAATGGGTAGGTTAATCTATTCATGGGCAGGTGAAGGGGTTATTGGATCAAGGATGGGTCATGGTTGTCATCAATTAGTGGGTTAATGGTGTTTGTAAATGGAAATAAACCATATTAACTATGATTGAGGACACTTGACAGATTGAGGATACCACTGGCATCAATGGACCTCCTTGGACTCTAGATTGAGTTAGGGATTGGACTGTATTGGTTTGGGTATTTTTATATATGCATATGTGACATATGATCGGGTATATTATGATGTTTTTTATGGATCATTGACAATGTTTCATTGATGGATGCAAGTTGACGATTGTTTTCTAATCAGACTCACATAAGGATTAAAGGGCCATGCACAACAACCAAATATTGAGGGAGAGGTGTGGCAGTAGACCTGTCATAACCTACTAGCACTTTCGTCGTGGATCGAATTGTAGGTTAACGATTAATTAGTTCAATAGATCCACGATGTCGTGAGGGCAGACTGAGACAATCGCTCACGAAGATTCTAAGGGGCGCGCAATAAGGCAGGGTCCTTATTCCTTAGAGGCCCTTAGTCTCTCACAAGGTCTCCTGACTGGACTATTGACTCCAAGGGTTGGACAACTACCAAAACCAATCAAAGGCGAGTGGCACCCTTGGAGCACGTATTGTGTCTTGAAGGGTACGTCGCGTAATTAAAATTTGAATCAAAGGCGAGTGGCACCCTCCAAGCACAGAGTGCGTCTTGAAGGGCACATCACGGTATAAAAAAAAGAGTCAATGAATCTAGGTGTCCTAGAAAACTTGAGTGAATGTTAAACCTTAAAATATTGAGTGTCTGTCAAATTAATTAATCATTTAATTAATCAACTAAAGAATGAGTTTATTAATCATAATCCCTAAGGGTCTAGGCATTTACAAATAAATATTTAACTAAGCCTAAGTCTAAGTGAGTGAGAAGACCAAAAACTAAAATTTTAAATTAATTGATGAGGAGATGAATTAAATCAAATTAAGAATCAATGAAAATAAAAATAAACCTTAAGGAGTGATTAATACACTTGTGCAAGTAAATACTAAATTAGAATTTAATTGAGAATTGAATAAAGCATAAAGATATCTAAGCATAGAAAGGTATCTAGACTAGTCTAACTACAGAACTTTCCTAATTTAAACAAAACTTAGTTTTAGAAAGGATTCAGTCATTAAAAGGGAAATAAAAGGAATAAAGGGACAACTAGGAGTGATTTTAGGAGCACTTTGAGGATGGGTGAGGGAAATTGACATTTAATTTAATTTAATTGTGGATTTATTGGTGCAACTAAGGGAACGAATGACAAGTGTATGGGGGGAGTAATTCCTAAATAAATTAAAAAAAAAAAGGAATTTAATGTGCAAATGGGAAGTGGTCACTAACAAAAATTCTATAAAAGAAATGGATGAGAGGAGAAATGGGGGATGATTGGTATGAGTAAGGTTATGCTGCAGAAATTCTGATTGGTTTTACTTGTGAGCGTTGGGATACCCAGCTCGAAAAAGAGAGTGGTAGCTCTACCTTGCGAGGTGAGATGGAAGCTAGAGTATTTTGGTTGTGGTTGTGTGTGGCCCCTTTACGGCTCAAGGGGCTGAGGGGGGAGAAGAGTACCCCTAGCGTTGGTTGGGAGGTACCAGTGAAGTCTTCACGGTTAACAAGTTGGGATCTGGACGGAGCGCAAGCATGGAAGAACGTCTTCGACTTCATCGCCTTTGGCTACAGTATTCCTCACTAAATTAGTAATTGCAATGTATTAATTTTATTGTATTTTTATTTGAAGTCGCAATGTTTTAAGTGTTTCTTGTATATATATTTTTTGGGGGGTAATATCTGCGTTATTGATTTTTGGATTGAGGTTTAATAAGGTTCTTCCTTTGAGTTTGAGGTGGTCACTTTCCCATCGAACCCTTGTTCTCTACGTTTTTAGATCGCCCAACTCCCCCCTCTTAAATTTTTTGAGTTTGACTAATCTAGCCTGCGATTTTTTTTTTATGGGTGCTATCTCGAGGATTCTTCCCTTCAAAATCTCTATGTTGGTAGCTTTCCCTGTGAATTTTATGGAACTATATCTCAGCAATTTACCTTGGCTATTTTAACCTTTCTTTTCTCAATGAATCTTCTTCAATTGCTCATTGAATATATCTCATATCACCCAAGGATTCTACCTTTATTACTCAACGTTTATTTGGAGGACATAACCTCTGCAATTAATTACTTGCCCAAAAATCTGTTAACCAAGTTCTCTGCGTTTGGTTGTGTGTGATTTTCCTTCACACTGTTTATCAACCTCTTACTTCATTTTTCTCCCCTTTTACAAATCATTCACTGCGATTTGAAGGAATTATCACCCCTGCGCTTTCACATTTGTGCCCAGTGACTAGCTTCAGTTTTTCTCTGTGTTTCATTTCCTTCTCTACCCTCATCGAATGCCAAGAGTAACCTCTGTGATGGCACACATTCTCTGTGAAATTTTGTGTAATATTAAACCCATGCGACTCCCATTAAGTTCTTTGTGATGGCCTGCTTTTGTTGTGAATTATTGGGGCATTGTATCATGCATTTTTATCCCTTTTAAAGACTCAGTTATCCCTTCATTTTTTCCCTATAATATACAACGATTTTACCCATTTAAACCTCTGCGATTTTTTTCTTGTATCCTCTGCGAATTTGGGGATAATAACCTTTGTGTTTTCTTCTTGTATCCTCTACGGATTTGGGGATATCAACCTCTGTGAATTTTTATTGTTTCCTCTGCGAATTTTTTCTTGTATCGTCTGCAAATTTGGGGATAATAAACTTTGTGTTTATGCTTGTATCCTCTATGGATTTGGGGATATCAACCTTTGTGAATCCTGCTTGTTTCCTTTGCGATTTTTGGGATATTTAACCTCTACAAATTCTGAGTTGGATCCTCTGTGATTTGTATCCCTCGGTGATATGTATCCCATGTGAAATATCTACCATCAATCTCTGTGTATATTGCAGAAGTAACCTCAGCATTGTTTTTCCTTCTCCCTCAAATGGCGATTGCCTAGATTATCGCTGCGTTCCTTTAATTCTGGGCTTTCCTCATAGTGCAAAGTTATGGTGCCTCGTGGGCCTTCCTCCTCTTGTCTTGGCGCCTGGTGCGCTGGCTTGCATTGGGTGCTTGTTGCCTAAGCGTAATATTCCAGTGTCTATTACCTTCACACTTTCAGATCACTTCACTATTCAACTATTGAGATATTTCAACAATAATATTTTAATAAATAGATAGGGTATGACTTTCCTATGGTTGACCATATTGTGATCATATTCCCTTGCACTTTTATTTAAAACTATTATTATTATATATAAGGAGTGTTTAAATTAGTCATAGCAAACATAACAAACCATTGGTTAACAAATAAAAAGGGATGAGGAATTACTATTTATTGACTAATATATAAGACTATCATATGAATCCATTATGTGAATATAGTAGTCTAAATATTGCGGATGGGTTTTATTGGGTATACATATTATATCTTGTTTTCATAACTAATAGAAAAAGGAAAAGTTTCTCAGTGTAATTCCAATTCTCTATGTTGAGAGATGAGTGCGCGTAATGGCTTAATGTTTACTTGAGTAGGCATTCTTTTTAAAGAGTGGAGCGGGGGCGGGTGAATGACATGGTGTTTGTTTTATTGAGGAATAAGATATGCCTTTGCGCTAGGAATTAAAGTAATGATTACTCTCACGCCTCTACGCATGTTGTCGTATGATGGTCTAGAAATTAGTTTACCCTTGCGCAGTTATACCAAGATAATTTATGATTGTTTAGATATTAGATTTATTGTGTGCAATGAAAATATGATGTAATGAATGATTGTTTAGATATTAGACTTCTGGTGCGAATGGAATTTAATATAATAAATGATGGTTTTAGATATTAGACTTCTTGCGTGCAATGAAATTATGATGTAATGAATGATTGTTTAGATATTAGACTTCTTGCGCGCAGTGAAAAAATGATGTAATGAATGATTGTTTAGATATTAGACTTCTTGCACAAATGGAATTTAATGTAATAAATGATGGTTTTAGATATTAGACTTCTTGTGCGAAATTAAAATATGGTGTAATGAATGATTGTTTAGATATTAGACTTCTTGAACAAAATGAAATTTAATGTGACAGATGATTGCATTTATGTGATTGGAATCTTGTGTCATGAATATAATTGATGATTTCTCTTGCGCCTTGAATTTAATGTGGTGTATGATGGGTGATGTGATTAGTTAGAATACTTGTGCGCCATGAATTGAATGTCGATGTATGAATGATAAAGATGATGATTACTCTTGCGCCATGATTAATTGATGATTAGGATTGATTGATTGATCTAGTTGATGTTGGACTTTTGTTAGTGGGATGTAGACACCTCCTTGTTCCTCATATCAGTCACCAGCCTTGAGACCTTAAATTTTCATAACCAATTGGATCCTGGGCTTGAGCATTGCTTATGTGTCCTGGAGGTCCCAACCTTGCAGGGTAGGGTTGGGTGGGTATTCGTTTTAATATTCATTATCTGGTTGATCATTGTTTATAAATTGTTTCAAGATGATTGTGATGTGCTAAGCGGTGACGCTATTTATGTTTATGTGTCACTATCCTTTTTGTTGATGCGTCGAATGCATTGTTATTAATTTCAATGATGAGTAGTTCGTAATTATTTTACTGATGATGTCGTTGATTTTGTGTTGCTATGTTTTATATTGTTGATGTTAATTTCTTAATGCAAATTTATTTTTACCTTTTATGCTTCGCTTTCCTAGTAGTAACGGAGGGATCGTTACATCAATAAGGTCATTATTTTAAACCATGGTCAATATGGTTGAGGGGGTTAAAGGTTAGTGGGTTAGGGGATGAGGGATTGTAATACCGCATATTGACCTAGGCAACTATATTACATTATGATTTAATTATATTTCCTTTCTTAGAACATTAGCACTTTAGTTTATGGACATGCGGACGTACATATATGTGAACACTATGAATAATTATTTTTATGTTATTAATGAGGGATGTTATGTGATTGACTTCTAGCATTCAAGTTTTAATTGAAGGATTTTGTTACATGGATACCAATTTGAATGATATTTTTTAACATAATTAGTACCTTGTGTATGATGAACTAGTTGATTTACATAGTTCATCGATGAGTAACATCACAATCACATGTCAATAGTTTTATGGTTATGCATGATCTTGTGTTGTAAACTAACCTACAAGTTGAATGGGCTATATGATAACCAAAGAAGTGTGATATTAAAGTGGTTGATGTCATGGAAATTGAATGAGAAATGGTATGCTAGGAAGTATTATTCTATTATTTTTACATTGGTCCAAATACATTTCTATGATATTTGGGAAAGAGCGGGTATTTCTGGTAGCATGACTATCAAAACTAGATATTTTATGATAAATATCCCAAAATGATGATGCCATGGTATGGTCAATGATAAGGTGTTGACCCTAGTTCTATCAAAAGGGATCAAGGTATTTCCCACTGTTTATGCTCTGAAACTTGGAGTGATGGAGTATTGTGTTTAACCATGCTCCCATAGACATGTAATGGTGACTACCAATTGTTTGTTGGGGAAGCTTGGTCAAGGTAGTTGACACTTCCACTTATGGGTTCTATCTGCAGTGAGGCCAATATATTTGATGCTCTAATATAGTCTAGCAGAGGAAGGATAGGATATGGAAGATAGAAGTAGGTTAGGGAGAAAGGATGGTTCGATGTAGTTGAGAATGGCATTGGGAAATAGTAATGTAAACTCAGTGTCTCACTTATTTGCTTTGGTGTATTAAATTCTTAATTCAATCATGATGATCTAGGTGTAATTTTCAATTCATTGAATTGTTGTGACTGATATATTATTGTTACTTTGTTAGTATAGGTTATTGATTGATGCATTATGGGATTTATTGTATTGTTTATTTAGCAGTGAACATACATGAATTATGCATTAGATGTGCTAATTGTTATCATTAGTGCACGCATAAGATATGTATGTGTCATCTACGCATACATACCTTGCGCGTGTATGCTAGTTTTATTACAATATATATTGGTTATTGCAATATTTTTTGTATGGTTACGTCTATTGTTTGTAGTGAAATTAAATTTATAGTATTTTAATGTTAATTTATTAAATTATTAGATTTCATTTAGGGACTTGCTATATTTAATAAAAATAAGAAGAAGAAGTGAAATATGGTTTCATTGAGTTGATTGCATTTAATGAGACTTAGATTGTGTGACCTAACCAAATTTATTTTATTATTTATTTATTTAAGGGAATTGATAGCATGCCATCTTTAAAAATGTGGCTAGGTGGTGGGAGAGTATTTGATCATAGTTTGGCCTTTCTAGGACCTTTCCTGAGGGAGTCTAGGAAGGTGGTGGAAAAGGCAATAAAGGGTGAATTTTGGATAGGTTTTGGGGGGGTGAATGTGGGGAAGAAAGGATTATGATTTTGAGAGGGAGGACAAACCATTGAATTTGGCAAGCACTAGAACTATGACAGTGTGATAGCTATGAATGTGATTTTGACTGGGATTGAGATTTTGACTTTGACTAAGATTCTTGGACATACTAGTATGTGGTTCTAGGACTTTAGGAACAAAGGGATAGGAAATCCCCCAAGGTTTCCTAGAGATACGAAATTGGCAAGGTTGTTCCTAGCTGGTTGGGAGGAAAAACATCCAGTTTTGGGCTACTAGACAGGGCGAGGAAGCAACTAATTTACATAGAGGACTAAATCAAATGGAATTTTTAGGTAGTCTCCCTTAATCCATAAACCAAATTATGGATTGATCATTTGGTACTTTTATTGTTATTAATTGTTGGAATAACATGTTATAAATTTCTTGCAAACATTATAGAAAATAAAATATGTATATGCTTCGTTGTTATTAACTTTTACAAGAACAAGGATTTCCCCTTTTACAAATTTAATACTAGAATCCTACTAAATTTTAACAAAAAAAGATTAGTGTAAATGTTGAACAATAAAGATTGACAAATGACAAAGATCTTTGCATTAATTTTCCATTTATATTACATAAAATTGTTCAAAATTAACTGAAGCCCTAGTGAAGGGATTTACAAGGATTATGTGTTAAAGTGGTCCATATGGTCAATCATGGTCAATATGAGAAACATGGTTAAAAATGGTCAATATAGCCAAATACTAACCATAAATAATACATAATATTAATAATATCAATAATAAGTGATATTGACCATGATGAGACCAAAGGTTGAATATATAAATCGTAATTAACCCTAGTAAATATGGTCAAGATTGTTAATTGTTGTTAATATGTTTGATAATATTTATTATTATTATTATTATTGTTTTACATTCTTCCTTATATCATAATGCGATAATCCTGCACCTCCACAAGATGGGAATGTTTTTAGTGAAGCTAAGTTGATTTACAACATTCAAATTTAAATCATTCGATTAAGAATCGATGTGTGGGGCATACCTATTCTACCAAAGTTGCATAGGACTTGTACTTGGTCCTAACTATAAATGAACCAGTTTTGTGACCACACTAATTGACAAGGGATGAACATATCATTGGGAGGATTTGAACCTTGGTTGGGGAATAACAACACTCCTACTTTATGAACCAACCAAACCCACATTGATATTATTATTATTATTATCATTTAATTTTATTATTGTTGTTCTTATTATCATTTATTATTTAGTCTTAGTAGTTATTTTTGTTTTTATTATTATTATAGATGTTTATTTGGTATCTACATAATAAGAATCTAAAGGGGAATAGGGTATATACACTTTTATAGACTAAATAGTCAAATCACTATATAAAGAAGATCCCTTGTGCCACAAACAAAGGACTCTATCACGTTATCATCATTATCATTATTATTATTAAAAGAGGTCCTTTATCCCATAAACAACTAAAAATAACTACATCATGATAATAATTATAATAATGATAATTATTATTATTAATGATAATATAAACATTTTACTAGATGTTTATCCCATAAACAACTAAAAATAACTACATCATGATAATAATTATAATAATGATGATTATTATTATTAATGATAATATAAACATTTTACTGGATGTTTACATGGAGAATTGTATAAACATTTTTATAAATAATATAGCTTCCATTATACACATTATTATAGATCTAGACGCGTTCAAATTTAAAATCATTGATTTCATCATAGATTTAGACCTCTTCAAAATTGAAATCATTCATTTCAAAACAATTATTTTGATCTAAACTCAACGTAAATATATTTTCCATAATTAAAACCTTTGGTTACAAAATCAATATAAAATTATTTTTTTAATGAATGCATAATTTTAAATAAATATATTTAATTAAATATATATTTTAATTAAATTAACTACAATTTCAATGAAGAGATTTATAAGAATTATGTGTTAATGTGATCCATATGGAATGCATAATCTTAAATAAATATTTTAATTAAATTAATTACAATCTCGATGAAGAGATTTATAAGAATTATGTGTTAATGTGATCTATATGGTCAACCATGGTTAACATGATGAATATGAAAAACATGGTTAAATGTGATCAATGTAGTCAAATCCTAACCATAAATAATACATAATAGTAATAATATCAATAAGAAGTGATATTTATCATGATGAGACCAAAAATTAAATTTATATAAACATAATTAACCCTAGTAAATATGGTCAAGATTGTTAATTGTTGTTAATATGGTGAATATTATTATTATTGTTGTTGTTGTTTTACATTATTCCTTATATCATAATGTGATAAGCACAGGCCTCCACAATATGAGAATGTCTTTAGTGAAGCTAAGCCAATTTACAACATTCAACTTTAAATCATTTGATTAAGAAGTCATGTGTGGGGAATACCTATTCTACCAAAGTTGCATAGGACTTGTACTTGGTCCTAACTATAAATGAACCACTTTTGTGCGCACACTAATTGAGAAGGGGTGAACATATCATTAGGAGGATTTGAACCTTGGTTGGGGATAACAACACCCCCACTTTATGAACCAACCAAGCCCACAATGATATTATAACTATTATTGTTGTTGTTCTTATTATCATTTATTATTTCTTCTTAGTAGTTATTTTTGTTTTTATCATTATTTTGGATGTTTATTCGGTATCTACATAAGATGCAATAGTATTATTAAGTTACTATTTTTTTGTCATTTAGGTTTGAATCTAAACAGTCACGAGGGATAGCTCGCATGGCAAGACGTGCACACACTTTTCGAGTTTGGGGAGAGGTCACGTGTTCAAGCCTGGCTACGAGTCCCTCGGGTTGCTTCTTTCCACTCCCATATCATCCATTATGTGGGGAAGTATCGGGGTGGGTTCCCAGCGGGTTAACTTCCATCTGGAAAAAGGTTTGAATCTAAAGGGGAATAGGATATGTACATTTTTACAGACTAAATAGTCAAATCACTATATGGAGTGGATCTCTTGTGCCACAAACAAAAGACTCTATGACATTATCATTATTATTATTAAATGAGGTCCCTTATCCCATAAACAACTATATGTAACTACATCATGATAATGATTGTTATTATTATTAATGATAATTGCACAAGATACTCTACAACCCAATATGGGGGAGATGTTGAGGCATAAAGTGTTAAGTGTTATATTATGTTATGTTATAATAACAAAGTTGGCT
The DNA here is from genome assembly GCA_010110895.2 of Picea sitchensis. Lineage (NCBI taxonomy): Eukaryota > Viridiplantae > Streptophyta > Pinopsida > Pinales > Pinaceae > Picea > Picea sitchensis. The sequence continues at coordinate 24,942 of SNQJ01S0005630.1, read as the reverse complement.
CAATTAAAAATAATCAGTGTAGATCCATCTTAACTTTGGATCTTTCAAGTGTCGAGAGGGATCAAATCTCTCGAGCTGCAAAGCTTTTTTAGAGTTCAAAAATTGAGGAAAGGTTAAAAGTTTGCACCTCTAAAGATTTGATCCCTCTCGACGCTTGATAAATCCAGAGTTAAGATAAATATAGACTGCTATAAACATTGTACTAGATGTTTACATGAAAACTTTTATAAACATTTGTATAAATAATTTAACTTCCATTATACCTTTCCAAAATTAAAATCGTTGATTTTATTAGAGATTTAGAACTCTTAAAAATTGAAATCATTGATTTCAACAACAATTATTTTGATAAAAAAATCAACATAAGAATATATTGTTCCTAATTAAAGCCTTTGATTACAAAATCATTATAAAAATATTTTTGTATGAATCCACAATCTTAAATAAATATATTTGATTAAATTATATTTTAAAAATCATAAAATTTACCTTTTCATGTTTTTATAGCTTTTTTTTCAAAATTTCATTAATTAAAATGGTTATAATAATACATTTTATTATTGTATGAAAGTGACATTTGATTTAGAAAAATAACCTAGATCCATCTTAAACCCAGATTTATAAAGCATTGAGAGGGATCAAATTTCTTAATATGTAAATTTTATTTTATAGGTTGTTATGTAAATATGTGCTTACATAGTTATTTAACTTTTTTTAATTTAGTGGACTTTATTTTTATTTTTTTAATGTAATGGTATCTAACCTAACAACATCTCCCCCATATTGGGCTTAGAGCACCTAGCTATCCAATAATTTTTTGGTCACTTATTATATCAAGAGATATTTTTTATGGCCCATTATGAGGGAGATGTGTAATTGCTTCGTACTCAACATGGAATTGGAATATAGCTTTTAAAAAATATCAATAACAAAAAAATAATTTCAATGTAAACCATAAATAAAAAAAATTAGTGTCCACCTTAAGTAAAATATTTTTATATTATCTTTATATATATATAAAGTAATTGAAAGTAAAAAAAATCTTACTTCGTTGATAGGTTCATTCTACATTATGAAAAATGCTTACAATGGAGTTGACACATTATATATATATATATATATATAT
>SNQJ01S0005630.1:0-14706 GCA_010110895.2 Picea sitchensis | reverse complement strand
GTTGATCAATTGCAAGAATGAGATTCTTATAAAAGGTAGAGTTGAAACGAGTAAAGTAATAGGTATCAAGGAAAATTGTGTCATTGTGTACATAGATTCTATTAAGTAAAATGTATTAGTTATAGGGATCACTCAAGTATGCACTTTAATATTTGAGTTAAGCTCCTTTTTGATGTACTAGCAAAAATACCACCTATCCCTTGGCACATTGATTTTTTGTTCCAAACTAAAAAATAGTATATTCATCTAAATAGGTGATTCAAAATCCTTCTCGTTTCCATGTTTCAACATGAAATATAAGATCAATTGAGGTCGATATCCAACTCTGTTTAGAACCCTTGTTCTAAGTGAATCCTTAACAATTCCATTTAAATATCTTAAGTTTTCTTGATCCCCTTTTTTACTTTGAAAGTTATTTGTTATTATTGATCTCCTATTCATTATTATTTCTCACGTTGCCTACTTCCTTGCTTGAACTGTACACTGTTGTGAATATTTCATTGGAAAAATTCATTGCAATGGACCTTACAAGCTTTTGCAATCCATTATTATGTGGTGTTTTACTTAATATTCAAATTTAATGATACTAGCTTAATGCATGAAATATTGAAATAAATGAAATTGAAATGAAAGAATCTAAGAAAATAATAGACCATCCACACAATGAACACAAGATGTGCCCTAGGAAAACCTAATATGAGAAAAACATAGTGAGAAGGTGATGCCTATGCTCTGCTCTTTTCTTCTCAATTATGAAATGCAAATACAAAGAAAAATGCACTCACTATGAAGTTGTCATGGACACTATGTCCAATATGGCTACTACAAGATCTTCTACTTCTTATGTTTAGCTTCAATATCCCACTCCCACGTGTCTGCTCAACTATGGAATAACAAAAAATATAATAATAATGGAATCCCTTTCCTTTCCTAGTGGCCCAATATTTAACATAGTATGATAGTCATCTAAGGTTGTGGTTAGGGTTTTTGCGTGCATCAACTCCCAATTAATGTAGGGTTTTGGACCCTCTAGAATATTCTTGAAAGTCCATATGTGATTAGCTCCATGTGTGTGACTAATGTGAGTTGATGTTGCATCCACTAGGTATCATGGTGGTCAATAAGATAGGTCAACTTGCGGGAGGCATAATTTCCCCAAACAAGCTTTGATTGAGGTGATATTCTTGTCCTTGGAAAGCTCTTGATGTGTAGAATAACATTCAAAGGTTACAAACTTTTTTTACAAACTGTTGACCCCAAAATTTAAGGCCTCAAATAGGCTCCAGAATTTTCTAGATCCCAAATCACCAAAGTGAGACTTGCTTCTAAAAGGGGTCCTACAAGCCAATAACACCAAATTTTCCATCCATAAAGTACAAAAATAGATGACAAGTTATATAATGATCCATTCTAAATCATCACATTTTTTTTTATTTTTAAACTTTCTTTTTCAATTAAACTTGGTCTAGTGGGTTAAGGTCTTCATTTATGAATATACTTGATCCTTTCAAGTTGAAACTTTGTTTAGAATGTGTAATTTCTTTCAGTTTGTTCCACCTTTATTTGGATTAGACACCTCTTACCTTCAACATATTTACCAATTATGTGTATTTTCAAATCACTAGGTTTTCAATTTTTATAATTTGATTTGTAGAATTCATGTTGACTTGGTTAGAACACCTTCATCAATTGCGTCATCTTGCCCAACTATGACAAGGTTTAGAGTTTATTTTTTGCAATTGTGCCCAAGTTCAAGGAGCTTGTTCATTTCCTCCTTGATTGGTTGGATTTCAATGTTTGGCTTCAAGATTAGTGAGGAATGAATTGTCTCCTCAAGCTCCCGACTTTTGAGGTCAACAATGGCTTTTGTGAGGATGGTATGACTAGAGTTAGAATGCTCTAGCTTTCAATTTGTAATTTCAATTTCTTCTTGTTTCTCCATTTGTTGATTTAATTTTCCTTCTACTTTTGTTAGTGTTAATTGAAATTTGCTTCACACTGTCCATACAAGTTTGGATATACATATTGAGTTCTACACATCCTTCTAAAAGTTATTACTTGTTTCTTCTATCTTTCTATGTGTGTTTATGATTATATTAATTTTTGAATCTTGTTTTTTCTACCTTTTTATGTGTTTATGATTATGTTAATCTTTGAATTTAGATAGTCGCAAAAAAAAAATTCTCCATTTGTTGATTTAAGTTTCCTTCTACTTTTGTTAGTGTTAATTGAAATTTGCTTCACACTGTCCATACAAGTTTGGATATACATATTGAGTTCTACACATCCTTCTAAAAGTTATTACTTGTTTCTTCTATCTTTCTAAGGTTTATGATTATACACTTTTAAACTTTATTTTTCTACCCTTTATGTGTTTATGATTATGTTAATCTTTGAATTTAGATAGTCGCAAAAAAAAAATTAAATTAGTTTGAAGGTATTCCTCATAAGTTCCACTCTTAGTTTGTTTTTATGTTACCCAATCTCTGTTTGGGTGGTATTAAAAAAGAAGGAGGAGACAATATATTTTAAAAAAAATAAAATAATAATTGAACCTAATATCTCACCACAATAGATTCCACTTACACAGATTTGTTTCAAAGTTCACGAGAATTCCAAAATCTTGGGTACATCCAAATCCGTCCCGCGCTTGAATAGTGGATGCCTGTGTTTTAATATATTTTTTTTATCTTTTAAATAAACATTGGATACCCTCCTTTGTTTTATTATAGTTTGAGGCTTCAATTTAATAGATTCTACCTTCCGAAGCTAGATTCCACCTTCAAATGAAAAGATCGTTTTAATGTGTAAAGAATGTCCTGCCAAAGGCAGAGTTGACCTTAACCCCAATGTTACATATCTTTTTTTTTCCAAAAACAATTACTCGAATTTATAAAGTGAATAAAATTCACTTACATACATCAGTGCAGCCATAGTAGTGGTCAAGTAATGCACTAGCATTTTGGACCCGTACAAGCTAAGAACAACAACAAAGAAAATCTGACTTGCTATGCTATGGAAGTAGGATCAGTCACAAGTATCGAGGACTCTCCATCGTCAATATACAATGCGCAAAATCGTGTAGCCGCATCCAATCTGTAGCTAAGAGAACAGGCAGCTTCCTTCTCATTCAAAGATATTTAAAGAGGAAATGGGGCTCTCGATCCCTCCATCACAGTGGTAGACCGAGAGCCTCCCTACCACACCTAGGGGTCTCTTTAGAGTATATCACGCCTGCTGAAAGATGAGGAACATGGAGAAAGCTGATATGGGAGAAGCCTCAAACTATACTATCAAAATTATAGGAGTGTAAACGTATTTTAATATGTATACATTAATTGTTCTTTTTTTTAATTCTATTTATATAAAATCAATGAAATAATCAGCCAACATTAATCTATATATAATTATGAAAAAAAAAATATCTATATAGTCCCCGAAAGGTAGGATGTACTCTAAGGACTCGGGAGGTGTTGTTAAGCTTACAATTCAAGTGATGTTAAAGTCACTAAAACCCTATGGGGACAAAAAATCCACCCATATTAAGCACAGGTGGCTCGTGCCCAAAAGGATCCCCTAGTGATTTTGGATCTACTGGGATGCCCCCAGAAGCAAGGCTTCTCAAGCCACAGTGTTAATCAAGGTGTCCCTGATGTACCAATAAAACAAAACAAAAAAATATTCAAATTTATATAAACTATATACTGTCGCATTATACTCTTTTAGTCTCACAACAAATGAACTTGCTCCTATGCAATACTCTTACAAATTAAATTATATAAATTAAACTATATAACTAATAAATAATATAATATAATTAAATGATATCATTAATAAGAGTCATACCTTATCTATGTACAGTTTAATGGAAAAAAAAGGACTTACACTTTTAATTACATATTTCTTTGTGTTGTCTTAACTACACATAGGTTTAAAGAGGAAATCTTTATAAATATGAGCATTTGCTATCATTTCTACAAGTGTTGTGTGGCAGCTTAGTCCCTGCCAAGTAGATTTGGGAATGGAGATGATAGTTTGCAGCTTATAATTATTCATGATGATGATTTTGGAAGATGGGGAGAGATGATGTGGAATATTGTTAAAAATAAACTAAAAAATATCAAAAAGTTATGTTCAATTGTTATTAGTCCCTTCCATGAGACTACAACAATGAGTTTGTTTTTGATGTAGACACATTGATGTGATTAATTTGCTTTGACCATCAATTTGTGTATGTAATGTAATGTTTAACATAGAAAACAAATATATATTTTTATGATAATAAAAATATTTGTGTTTCTAATTTCTAATTGATTGATAGAATTGAAGTGTGATTATTGTTCTTCATGTTTTTTCAATATGTAGAACGAATGCATAATCAATGAATTTAACTAATCACCACATCTAAATATAAAAGTTGTACCATGTATTTATTATTATGCATTATTATATTTATTATTAATATATTATTTATTATTATATTTATTATATTTATGAATATTATAGTTTCATTTAGCTTACGTTCATTATACATTTTGAATAACAAACAATCATCAATTATTATCTTGACAAAAAATATTCATTACTTGTGCATTTAGTTATTAAGTTTCATTGTTCAATATGTATTTTCCAACTAACTCGGTAGGGATTGTGTTTCCATGCAACCCTTGTTTAGAAATGAAATGTGATAAGAAAATTGTAAATATTAAAAGCTATATTGAATTATTACATTGAATAGTACTTACATGAGAATCTATATCTTATTTTACAGTTATTGAAAAAGAATCTACTTAGGAATAGATGGTAGGAACAAAGAAATTAGTATGAAATAGAATCTTCCCATAAAGTAATATGAAATGTAAATATGCGGAGAAGATATCCGATAATAGAGTAATTTAGCAGTGAATCATGGCTTAATGCATTTTAATAGGAGATGTTCTCGAGGTATTCGCTTATTAATCAATAATCAAAGCACAATTAATTCCCCAGATTGGGAAGGGCAGGTGGCTGAGAGATGGAAGTGAGTGATAAATTGTTTGAAACTTTTAAAGTTTACAGTTTGAGGAGTGTGGAGTGGAATTGTAGATCATGTGGTTTAAAGTGCGATGTATATCATGTAACACTGGGAATGAGAGTTTGATAACGCCAACCCAGGAACCTGTATAAATTGGCTGGGTATGGTATGGAAGTTCTGCTACCAAACTCCCATAAATCATGGTTTAATGTATTAATGGGAGAGAGATGTACCGAGGTTTCGTTTCTAAATCGGTTTAATGTAGTATTTTAATCGACATGTCCTCTAGGCTTCCTTTAATTAATGTCAACCTTTCCTAAACTCGAAAAGCATCTGTCACTGTTTAAATTGCATCAGGCCAAGGTGAGGGATTTGGAAATAAGCATAAAATGTTTCGGAAACTCTTCAGAACCTCCAGCTCCAGGCACCTTGCATGCAATGGTCTGCCACACTGGTTCGAGAGCCCACCACTGCAGTCCCGCAAATGGGCTGGGCAGTGCCAGCGGCTGCCAATCTCCGCAACCGCGTCAATGCACCAGACGTCCCAGAGGTCCGCCACAATTTTCACCTTTTCCAAATCATGCGTTTAGTTGTCACTATTAAAACCATTATTAATGTGAATTGGGAAGGGCACGGAGGTAGCGGGGATGGAATGGAGCGGTAAATGATTTGAAACATTTATGAACCCTGGTATAATCAAGTTTGGCGAGATGGAGGAATTTTAGACCACATAATTTTTTGGTGAAAGATGTATCTCACGGAATTGTAGATGACGTGAAAAGTTTGCGCAAAGATTTATAATAGCTTGAAAGCGGGACCTAATGCACTGGCAATTTGGCTAAGTATGGAAATCTGTAGGATCACCTGGGTTTTGGGAGCAAGATGTGTATGATGGAACATGGGGAATGAGAGTTTGGTTGGCGCTTCAACCCGGAACCGGCCATGGCACAAAATTAGTTGGTATGAAAACAACTACGGGTCGGTCAATTGCAGAAATCTCCATCAATGCATTTTTAATTATTGATGCCAATAAGTGAACCTGTGTGTTTAGTTGTCACTAGTAAAAGCATACTGAATGTGCATTAGGAAGGGCAAGAATGTGGCTGGGATTGAAGAGAGCAATAAATGAAGTTGAAACTTTGTGGAACTCCTGCATAAGAAGTTTGCGAGTTCCAGGAGTTGGGGTTCGAATTGTAAATCATGGAAGTGTTAGGTGCAAAATGTATATCACATAAGGTTGGGTGCAAGATGTATATCACGTAAAGGTCATAAGTATTAAGAATTGATAACATGCTCTGACCCTCATGTGAGATAATTGGCTTAGTGTTGAAAGGGACGGTGGTCGGCCGGGTTCATGATATGACGATATAGATGGAGATGAGGATCCGGCAATACCAAGCCGAGAACCCACTAATTCAGAGCTCCCAGGAAATCTGGTTCAAGTCCAAAGAGATTTTGTTTATATCTATTTAAGTCAGCCCATTTTAATGTATCTTGATAGATTATTTATTGTCCAAATGTAAACCATGTTGTAAATTTGAAGGGTGTTTTCGGCTACCAAATTTTGCTCAAACCCATAAGCAATAGATAAAAAATATGTGACTTAATATCTTGTATGTGGAAGCATTATTCTGGAATATAGGGAAGTCGCAATATACGCACGTATATATTTAGAGGGAATGAGTTAATTCTAAAAATATACAAAAAATTCAAAAAACAACGCCAAACATTGAAGATCACCATAAAACAACCTCAAATATTTATATATTCGGGGATAAAATGGGTTACAAAATACATTTTATAATCTTTCCCAAAATAGTTGTCTTGAATTTGTAAAAAATATAGTTCAAGACATATTCTCTGAAATTTAAATGTGTTTGCTATAATGACTGGATTAGTTCCTATGGACTACAAAAGCAAAGATGTACAAGAATCAAGCTTGTAGAAAGAAGAAATCGGCTATGGAAAACAACAAGACTGGGCAAGAAGAAAGAGAAAAATTGTGAGTCATCTAAGAAGCTTTGTATTGAGAAGATGTAGCTCCTCATGGGTGCCAAGTTGATTTCATGTCATATTTTAATATTGAAGATTTCACCTTCATGTCCCTTAGATCAATAGACAGTTTATTCAATGCTTCTTGAATATCTTTATTTTTAATCAAATAATCAACCAACTAGTTTTCCACGTCATCTTCACAATATTCAAGAATCCTGCAAATTTTCAAATGACAGCCTTTGTCTTAGGATCCGAACTTCTGATCATCAAATGCTTGTTTGGTTAAAATGAGTTGAATATCAATTTCAGGTCTTGGACTTCTTTGGTGTTGCCTAGATTCTATCCCAACTTCTTGAATGTTTTGTCTCTTCTAGATATGGCATGGCTACATGTTTGAATGATAACTGCTTCATTTCTTTACCTTTTCTTTCTAGTGTGCGCTTAGTTGGTCTATTCGATCCGGCCATAGATCCTCCTCTTCCTCAATCTTCCTTCATGCTAGTAACTTTAACACCAAATGGTGTACAACTCCGCATCATAGAAACCTTGCCTCTGCTCTTGAGATATGCTTACGATAATTCCGCGAAAAGAAATGCCTGGTTCCAAAAAGAGATCATATTCTTTGACATCTTCCAAGATTTTGTTATTAATTCCATTCTTCTCTTTATATTATTTTCAACATAGCCTTGGCTGATGTGAGAAGGTTTGTTGATCCTTTTAATCCTCTTGTCATAGGGTCTCATCATTTCCAAGGGAGTAAATAAAATGGAAGAGGTATTGAGCCCTCCACCCCTTGATTCACTCCTCAATATGACGCTCTTCGCCTAAGGTCACATTAGAATTTTAGAGCATCTCCAAATTGCTCGGTAAAATCTGGGAGATCCTGGGAAGGATGGTTCCGTGAGGGCTGGCGCTTGAAGAGATTTCCTTTCATTCTTTACATCTCTTTTCACAATAATTTTGATTCGTCAGTAAAATGTGCTGCTCCTTAAATGCAAAAGACTCTTTCTTCATTCGTATCGACCAATTACTTCCATCTCAGATTATGTGGGAGCAAAGGTTGTCTTAGCTAATACCGGGCCGGGAATACTTTGTCAATGTCAATTTCTAGTTCCATATCCCCGAGGGAGAGATCAGGATATCAATTCTCCCGGTCCCTTTCCTGGCTCTTGTACCATTGTTTTTTCTCTTTTTCCTCAGTGGAAGTTTGTGTGAGATTTCAATTTTTTCTGGAGGGGTGTTCTTATCTCCTCCTCCGCCTTAAGAACTGTGTGTGACTTTCTTGTTTGGGTAGGCCATTGGAGTAATCGATCCGAGATTATGTACCATTGGATGTATACGGTCAGTAACTTTTCTCACCCGCCCTTTCGCTTTCTATGCTTTCTAATAATCATTATGTTTGAGTAATCGCCTCGAGGTTGCCAAGCATCGCGATAGGACTTCCGAGTATGCTTATCTTCATCTTCATTCATGATAGTGTCAACGAAAGAACTTTTGAAACTGACAACCAATAGGTGTTCCATGTACCTACATCGTATCAACCTTTACTTTTCACATTATCAATTGAAGCCTGTGGAAGTGGCCCACCTAAAACCATCAACTTTGTTCATATTCCTCATCATGAAATCCCCGACTTCCAAGGCAGAGAGGGATGAATTGAGTTTTCTTTGATGGAAAAAATGCAACCAGTAGGTGTAAAATACTTGGTCTTGTTGTTTCCAGTTTAAAAACATTGTATCGGATAGTGTGATTATTGAAGGAAGCAATGATTTTGTTGTTAACCACAAATACTTATAACATTATAGTTCTACATTTCTTCTAGTGTTCCCTTCCTATCCATGAACTTGGTCACCTGGTTAGACAACCTGGGAAAATACTTTCCAAATATCAATCCTTTAAAAACTAAAACTAAATCATTAAAGACTTCATAAAGTTGGGAGGCATTGTGTCTCCATAATATCCGGTACTAGAAGGTTACTGGGTCAAAATTGCAGTTTACCTTCTTACACAAAGATAATATAGGGAATGGATGTCAATGTGCTATCGCAAAAAACAAATAAGATGATATAAAGAATTTCTTCTTCCTTGTAGATTGCAATAACTGGGAAGGGATTTCAATGGAAACCAACTTTCCCCAATGGAAGATGTCTTGTTTCTTCACCACCGTAAAATATAAAATATACATAATCATCCGAGATGTTAGCTGTACTTTCTTTGCCCTCAGTCTCGCGGAAAAATCCATGCAATTTCCATAAAGGGTTCTTGCACTAACTTGTAATATGGTCATGTCCCCGTGATCGACCGCTGGATTCTTTAAGAAATTCAGAGGATTAAAATCCAATTCATCATCATGCTTCTTTAAGAACTCTCCGCAATCCTCTCCCTGCGTAAGCATTGGGTTAGGAAGTCTTAAAATCTTTCAAAATACTTGAGGCGATAGGAGACTCGGGAATGGTCCTGCAACTAGATAACTGGCTATTTGGAATATAGTTTCCTAATGCCATCGTGTAAATCCAAGGTAACTCCTTATAGTCAAAAATTTAGGGACAACCCGGCTTCGCGCAATTCCGTGATGTCCGATAACTCCTTTTGGGTAGAAGGGGATATAATAGTCATAAGCTTGGACCACTAAAACTCCGGTCCCTGCCACCAAAATATTCAGTGGCACTCCACGTAAAATGTTGTCGGTGTCGCTGTACCATACATCTAGAACGCTCTCCTACCTTCCTTCGAGCAGTTTAAAATGAACGCTGGCATGATAATATAGCCCCTCATAAATCTTGGTTCACGCCATCGGGAGATGTCCTCTAACTTTTCACCCATAATGCCAATATTTTCGGTGTGTGTGGTGAATTGTCACTAATAAAGGCATAGTTAATGTGCACTGTGCGCTATGGCGACGGAACAAAACCGCCTGGAAATCCCTAGGAAACTCGAGCCCTCGGGAACCCGTGAATCATGGACAAATGAGGTGAAGAATCAAATATGGAAATGTAAGTATAATTCCTTTAAAAAGCTAAAGTAAATAACAATTTTTTCGAGCTCAACATCCACACACACAAAAACAAATCGATGCCTATAATATTGACCTCTGCCAATTCGATAACAGGGAGGTTTAGTTGATGGATCCAACAATCATTACTCGTGAGACCGCATGTAAAAGTTCGTGAGAAAAAGATAACAAGTTTGATGAAGATTTGTTTATTGTTACATGTATGAATTTTGTGTGATAGTATTTAGAATGAACAATGGAGGATGGTAATATAATATCCCATTAAAATGCATTAAATCTTGGTTTAATGCATTTTATAGTGGAGATGTCCTCGAATTCTTTTCCCATTAACAATGCCAATATTTTCGAATCCCTATGTGGTGATTTATCACTAATAAAAGCATAATCAATTTACATTGGCAAAGTAAAGTAAAGTATAGAAATCACTCATGGCGAAAATGTATGTACTGATAAGAACTAAAATGCATCATCGATAGTAGTGTGAAGTTTGCAAGTTCGAGGAGTCTGGGGTCGAATTATAAATGTAGTTTTAGTGTATGTATGGGTCACAAAACAAGTATGATATTTGATAAGAACAAATCCGTGAACTGGCGCCAGTAAACATTAACTATAAAAACATTGTCACTATGTAATATACCGAGTCAACAAAATCGTGTTCAAGTTAAAAAGAAATTTTGTTTATATTTACTTAAACATTGTTCATATATTATTTGTTTTATTAGTATTCTTTGTGGTCTAAATGCAAAACCATGTTCAAATTTGATGGGTGGATTTAATACGCGTACATACTCTCACATGCTGTTTAATATATGCAGTATCAATACTAAAGAGGGGCATCATGTCAACATCTTTGTAGATGACAACAATATGCAATATTTCTCATTCTTGCTACCGATGATGCCGCCTTAAAAACCAATACACAATTCTTTTGCCAATCTAAGATTGGAAAAAAATCATCAGATTCCATAGTATTTTCCCATTAATGCATTTTAATGGAGATGTCCTCGACCGACCTTTTTCGTCTATTAATGCCAATCTTTTCAACATTTGTGGTGAATTGTCGGTAAAATCATAATTAATGTATCAGCGGCGGTGGCGTGGATGGAGAGGAGCCGAAAATGTTTTGATACTTTGTGAACCCGAACTGTGAACTCGCTAAACTTGGAAGAATCGACGCCATATGGAAAGAAGGTGGGGTGCTCAAAAGGAGCCATCGAGGTAGATCTTTGTGCTTGTGAATTCGGATCGGTGGTCGACCGTGAGATCACCCAGTTTTGGGTGCACATGTATACCTCGCGACATGGGCGTATGAGTTCGAAGTAACTTCTACCCGAAACCCACGGCTATGTACCTGGCGCTAAGTAAGAAAACAAATGGCGGTTGGTCAGAATTGCGATGTCAAGATATAGATATAGAATTTCTTAGTCCGCAACCCGGTGAACCCGCATATGTAGAATCACTAAGTATAGAAGAGGAAAAGAAAGGAGCAAAGAAATTTATGCCTCACAATGTTTTACACTTAGTCCGATAATTATCTAGCGATGGAAACACATCAACTATGGGAAAGATTCTCAAATAATGAATATAGTTGGAGGTTACCGCACTAGTTGAAGTCCAAAGAGATGTTGTTTATATCCAGATAGACTCATCATAGGTAGAGTGAAGATTGCAAGTTCGAGGAGTATGTCAAATTGTAGATGACGGAATTTTTGAGTGCAAGATTTATATCATGGAACAGGGGTACGGAGAGTTCGATAGTGCCAATCCGAAAACTGTTGGCCATAAACATTAACTATGGAAAAAAAAAACTTTAAAAAAAAAAAAAAAAAAAAAAAAAAAAAAAAAAAAAAAAATAATTTGTTTATATTTACTTAAACATTGTTCTGCTATTATTTTATTTTATTAGTATTTCTTTGTGCCCCAAATGCAAACCATGTTCAAATTTGAAATGTGGATTAACATTTTCATATGCAAGCATACTCACAATATGACAAGTTGTAACATATGCACAATACTAAAGAGGGAAATAATGTCAACACCTTTGTAGATGAGCCGCATTAGTACATTTCATTGTTACTATGATGATGCCTTTTAAAAACTAAAATAACCAACAATCTTTTGCCAATTCAAGATTGACAAAAACTCATCGATTCCATAATATTCTCCTTCATTAATGCATTTCTTACCAGTAGATGTCCCGGAGCTCTACCCTATTAATGCCAATTGTTTCAAATATCCGCGGGTGAGTTGTCACTAGCAAAAGCATAATTAATGTGCATTAAAGGGGTGAAGGTGGCGTGATGGAGGGAGCGCTTTTGATACTTTTAGAACTGGGAGTTCGTGAACCCAATGTAAACTTTAAGAATTGACTAAGTATGAAAGGTAGGGCGTTGACGAGGTCATTGTGGTAGAGCCGCTTAATTTGAGTAGTCCGTGGTCGACTTGTAGATCAACGTTTGGGTGCAAGATGTATACTCCAAACATCAGGCATGAGTTCGATCAATTTTACCTGGGAACCCGCATTACAAAATTGGCTGGCGGCGAAACTAATGGTGGTCACGTATTCCGCGATGTGAAGGTATAGACGGATGTAGAATTTCTCAGTCTGCCACCCGTGAACCCGAGAGCATAGAAATTCGACTCGCTATAGAAGAGGAAAAGAAAGGGAGCAAAGACTTTATGCATCACACAACACACTTAGTCTGATAATTACTGCTACAGAAACACATCAACTATGGGAAACATTATCAACAATGAAATATAACTAGAGGTCAACAGACCCTGGTTGAATTCCAAAGAGATTTTGTTTAGATATATTCAACAAGCTCAGAGGGTAGAGCGAGGCTTTGCGAATTCGAGAGCCTGTGGTCATTGTATATCACCAAAGTTTTGTCTATAAGATGTATACCCCAAACATTGGGCATGAGAGTTTGATAGGGCCTATTCGGGAACACGCGGGCATAAAATTGGCTGGCATGAAATGAATAGTGGCCTACCTAATTGATGTGAAGATATGATGATATAGAATTTATGACCCGCAAACCGGAACCCGCTGAAAGCATATAGCGCGAATAGTATAGAATCTTAAACGGATAATAGAGGGGAAGACAAAAAGGGAAAACGAAAGCAAGTATTAGTAAAGAAAAGATCCGAGCAAAGAAATTCATGCTGCCACAAAAACACTTTGGTCTTGGCATGGAAATGAGGGTGGTCGACGAAATTATCGTAGGTAGAGGAGTCGGTGGAGTTCGAGGAGTTTGGGGTCAACCAGGATCCGCAACTAAAGCAAGATGGCACCTACCACCAAAATGGAGTCTGGCAAAGGAAACCCACGTCGCGAAAACGTTACAAAACGAATTTAGTCTTCTAACTTACGTATATGGATGCAGCATCTCTCAATTCCTACCAATTGAACCAAGGAAAGAGATATGTATCAAGTATAGAACCATAAACGAATAATAGAGGGAAAGAAGAAAAGGGAAGAACATGCAAGTATAGAAGAGGAAAAAGAAAGGGAGAAAATAATTGTATGCCTCACACAACAACACTTAGTCTGATAACTATCAAACGATAGAAACACATCAACTATGGGAAAAAAAAATTCAGCCATGGAATATAGCTAGAGCTGAACAAACCCTAGTTCAAGATAAAATAGATGTGGTTTATATCTATCTCAACAAGCAGTAAACAAAATATATGACTTGGCATAGTTATATGCAAGAATTCAGACAGAGTCATTGTAGGTAGAGTGAGTCTTGGGAGTTTGAGGAGTTCGAGGTCGAATTGTAGATGATCAAAGTTTTAGGTGAAAGATGTATACCCCGAACATAGGGCACAAGAGTTCGATGGTACCTACACGGGAACCCGCGTCCATAAAATTGGTTAAGTATGAAAACGAACGACGGTCGGTCGAACTCGTGATGTGACGATATAGATGGATATAAAATTTCTCACTTTGCCACCCCAGGAACCCACGAGCATAGATCTGCGACTAAGTATAGAACCATAAATGGATAATAGAGGGGAAGAAGAAAAGGGAAAAATGGGTAAGTATAGAAGAGGAAAAATAAAGGGGGCAAAGAACTGTACGCCTCACACAACAACACTTAATATGATAATTATCAAGTGATAGAAACACATCAACTATGGGAAAAAATTTCTCAGCCATGAAATATAGTTGGAGCTCAGCAGACCCTGGTTCAAGTTAAAAGATATGTTTATATCTATTTCAACAAGCAAATAGAGAAAATATATGACTTGGCATTCTTACATGCAAGTATATTCTAAAATATGACAAGCTTCAATATATGAACAAATTGGACAACGTATGCAAATCAGAGTTTTGTAACCATACCTCTTACTCTCTGGACCTTGTACTATGATGGAGGTTTCACTTCTACTTGTCGATAGCTCTTGTGAACTAAAAAACATGTGGTGTAAATTATATAAACATATTTACCATGGCATAGCAGAATAAATAACTGCGTATATTTGTTTCGTAAACATAGCAAGAGCATAATCTATGAATCCTTACCTTCGACATTGTTGTTGTGCTCACGTTTGCGAGAGTTCACTGCCCATGCCCATGTCACTTCTGAAACAGTGGCTATGAAAATGTGTATATTGTTCATACTCGATATGGATGTGCAGTAGGCATACACATTGTATTTGTTGTCGCACCACT
>SNQJ01S0005629.1:123849-154861 GCA_010110895.2 Picea sitchensis | reverse complement strand
TAATTAATTAAATATTAATAAAATGAAAGTCACTTTGGAGGGACAAGGTGAGCCAAAAAGTATAAAGGAAAGACAAGGGCCTCTTCTCATTCATTCATGTATGTTTATCTTTTCATTTCTGGCTTCTAGCTAGTGAGCCCAACATTGGGGATTTTGAGGGTTTTGACTTAAGAAACCCTAGAGGACGATTCGGTGGTGAAATATTCCACCCAGCTTGTCCCAAGCTTGGTGTCGGAGCTGCAATACACTCCCACACCATTCTAGTTACAGATATACTTAGTTGCAGGAGAATTCCACATCAGTTGCTTGTGCAGGTAGAGAGAGGGTGCACGAGTTGGGGTTTCCAGCAAGTGGGGGTGCACCATTCATTGAGGAGGGATTTGTCCTAGCTGAGGAGAAGGGATTCCGAGAATTCTAGGTAGTGGGTTTCCTTTGCAGGTGTCTTGGTATCATTCTTGGTGGTTTTCCAGAGTCTTTCAGTGGAGGATTGATTTGTATTGAGAGTGGGATGTTTTCCTAAGAGGAGGGCACACCATTATTTGGAGGGTAGCTAGATGTAAGGATCTAGCGAGTATTTCAGGATTTGAGCACTTGGGATCTCATTGCAGCATCCTGATCTATCATTGTGGAGAGTTTCAGAGCATTTGGAGGCCTCTTTCATCAAGGCCAAATTATCTAGGGCTTCATTCATCCAGTGGGGTGTACCATTCAGTGGGGGATTTCATATCTACAGAGATTGAGAGGGATCTTGGAGATTCGGGCACCTGGGTTGTTCTTACCATCACTCGATCTACTGTTTGGAATCTTTGTGGAGGTGATTGGACATCTTTGGCACCAGGGCCGAATTGTTGAGGAGCTTCAGTTATCTAGTAGAGTGTGGCATCTTCCAATAGTGAGGGGTTTGGCACTTGGCATTGGTCTTCATTTCTTATCTAGCGTTTGGTGGATTATTTTGTATTGTTGGGAGCATTTTGTAGCAGCTCATAATTGTTATCCATTGTCTATCATATTGGCCATCTATTGAGCATTCTAGATCGGCATCTCCATTGTAGTAGGTTTTTCTATTTTATGAATAAAGAAGATTTGAGATGTTTTGACTTGTCTATCTTATTGCATATGGTTGAGCTATGTTCCATGGTTATATATTTCTGTTATTTGATACATACCCACATCTAAACACATCTAAACAAGTAGATCAACAAACTATTTGACGAAATACCACAACGAGGATTTTTTTTTAAAAAGACACCAAAACAATGATGATCCTTGCATAATGGCTTGGGATCATTACAATGGTATCAGAGCTTAAATTCTACAAACCTGGGGGGTATTCCATAGGGATAAATGGATAGTTGGAAAGAAGTGGATAAGATAGCCTTTCAGATACCATGGTTGGAGATCATGTATGATGGCCTTAGCAAGGAAACTAAGGCTACAATAACCATCCTACAATATGCAGCCTATAGAAATCCCCATTGGAGAAAATGGGATATTTCACAGGGGACGATCATAGAACGTGAAAATAAAAAAGAAGCAGCTATACGATGGGAAGAACAGAGAAACCCCATGCCCAGTAGGAGTTTGCAACCTTGCCACAGTTGTAAGGGGCCGTGGGAACTACATCATAGGTGCAGTGGTAAAGATCAGGAGCGCATTATTGAGGCATGTCATGATAGTGAGGGTGAGGTGTGTGAGGATGGAGCGATAGATGTGGATACAGAGTAGTCGGATGATGACAATGACTCTTGCACAGAGGCTAGTGATAGTGACTCTACCTCATAGGATAGTGACGATGACTCTTGCACAAAGGCTAGTGATGCTTGTACGCTTGAGGAGGAGCATGAACCTTGTGTAGTGGATAGGCAGCTGGATGGACAAGACGATATCCCTAGTGTCTCAACAGACATGTCACATACCATTGATGACCTTAAGCCTCAGCAGAGTGGTGACACTAGTGAGGAGTCACACTTGTTAGCACCTAGAGATGATGAGCTTTCTATGGGGGCTGTGACACATATGTCACATGTTCAGACACCCAGGATAGCCATGTCGCATGAGGAGATCGGTGGCACGTTAGGTATGATTGATGAGCCTAGTGTGAGGGATGCACAACATGGACAGGTAGACCCATAGATCCAGGAGGAGGTACATGGAGTACAGACAGGGGACCTTACACATACAGATCATCTTGAGGAGATGGAGTCACAGTTATTAGAGACTCCATTGGTTGAGCATATTGCAGAGGCTAACAGGGTGATGGAGCACTTACTTCCAGGATCGGCCTGCATTGATGAGGATGCACTTTTCAGCAGTTAGGATGACCATAGCACGTGTCTGGATACATCTCTATGGGATCCAGGTGTAGATGATAATAGAAGGTTGAGTGCACAGGAGGATACAATTGCTCATACAGGATACAGTGTGAGTCAAGGGGAGATGGCATCTAGTGAGGGGATGCAGTGGCATACAGGAGTACCCAGCAGCACCGTAGACAATGGGCAGTTGAGCATGTTATCTTATGAAGAGGGTGTTTTTGGGGATTCTGGAGTTGGCACTAGAAGGAATGACACTAGCAGTGAGGGGTCTGAGATGGTACCTCAGTATGACCATGATCAGGAGTCACACCACTTGGCAGCATAGTTGAGAGTTAGTGAGGCTATGATCAGGGTAGCCACTAGACGTATTGATGACATGCATGCAGTGATGGAAGATTACTGTTGGAGAGCATCAGTGGAACAGGGTAGGTCATATGGAGGATTCTCCATGGATGATTCTCACACTCTTCGAGAGAGAGTATCTGTGATGAGGACTGACTACCAACAATTGTTGACAGACGGAGATTATCTACCGAGGGTTGGTGAGATGTATCATGAGGCTCTGAGGGAGCAGGAGTTGGAGATGGGCCGACTCACTCAGGAGTTGGTGAGCACTCGGGGATTCTTGAGAGGCACATAGACTTCCCTTCAAGAATCAAATTCTAGGACATATGAGTCTCCTGAGGAGATCCATCAAAGATCCACTTCATCTGTCTCAGTGGACACTCAGATGTATCAGTCAGTCACATTGATAGACGATGTTGATGATATTGCAGAGGAGCACCAGTTGATGGGGGACACTTCCATTTGTGTCATGGGAGTGGTTGATCTCCATATAGAGATTGATCCAACCGTACGCCTAGGATCTGTGATGCAGCATGAGTTTGCAGGAGATGATAGGAGTATGCCGGAGCATACAGTGATGCATGATAGATCATAGAGACATGCTGAGATGTATGGTGGGATTCATAGGGGTGTACTACCTAGCAGAGAGGAGACACACTTATGGGAGCATACAGGTGCCACTCGTTTGCAGCAACATATGATTATGAGACCTCACCTTCACCATTTCAGCAGTTGCCTGGGTGAGGGGATATGGAGAGTGGTTTACCAGTAGTTGGAGGAGTTTCTTCCGATTGTACCTCATGATAGGGGTTTAGTGATGACTACAGGTGAGCATTTATCATGGATATCGATGGACAAGCTTCTAGTCGAATCCTTGGGATTGACCAAAGCATGTGACGCCTTTCAGTCATACAGCCAGCAACAGGGATCCTAACACTTTTACCATAGACAACCGCATGAGGAGGGATAGGCCATGGTTGAGGGCATGGAGAGTGAGTAGGCTGAGACTACATGACAGGAGTACTTTTAAGGCATACAACAGGTCACAGGTGGATCGTGTTAGACAGATAGATTAGATTTGGTGTGTGATGGTGAGCATCAGAGACTAGATGACGACAGATGAGCACAGAAGGCTTCTGATAGTGATTAGCCTCACACAGGAGCAGTTAGAAGAGATTGGAAGTGATAAACTTCCAAGTTTTCCATGGGACCCAGGAGTCCGTTTTGTTAGCACGATGTTCATNGGACATGTACTTCTTCTACAAATATGCCATTATAGATACAGTTTCTAGACATAAAGTCCGGTGGTCACAGGTATTTCAGCTGGAGGACCCAGGAGAGGAGGGTTCATGATGTATGCAGGGGACATATAGTCATGGTCAGAGTAGTGCAGTTTCAGCATGACGATCTTCGACAAAGGTTTGCATGGGACCCAAGGATTGCAGGATTGAGAAGTTCATTGACCGACAGGGGAGAGTGGACCATTGCAGGGGAAAGTCATTCTAGCTTTCCATTAAGCTTTAGTGTGGAGAGGAGTGCATCGCTTGCAGGTGCCTCACGAAGGTCTTGCATCACCTTAGTCGTGCATCAACATGTGCATTTGATGGAGTCCATGTGGATCTTGGTAGAGATTTGTAGGATTGAATCATTCCAAGATGAGTCCATGTGTCATGTGCAGGAGGTTCACAGGGTTGATATCTTTCAGGACTATGCTTCGCAGAGTATTACAGTTCACTTCCCGATATGGGATCCAGGGGGTGGAGTGTATTATTGTTCGTCTTTGGATGGGTTCGGCTATGTACCCCACAGGTGGGCATGGGATCTTGGTACTTTATTTGAGATGATTTGGTTTCTGCTTGAGGACAAGCAATTTTCTAGCAGGGAGGATTGTAATGTCCCCACTTTGGGACATCATCACAGTGCAGAGATTTATGATGACTAGAGTAGCCAGATGGATGTTATAGCAACTACAGGGGTATTTGAGAGGCATTGTGGGGTCCATATTTCATTGATGATCATATTCCATCATTATGAGCAATTCCGCATAGGTTGGATTTGGTTTTGTTACATTCCGACAATTTCCAGGATTTTGACTATTTTGAGCTATAAGTCAATGGAATTCACTGAAGAGGTCATTTCGGGCACATTACTTGGAGGAACCTCTCAGTGTAATAGCTCATTGGAATCGGGAGGAGAAACACTATAGGATGGGATGGATAGAAGTGACTTTCAATGGTCAGGGAAGCCACAAGGAGAGATGATGAGTTGTTCAAAGGTAAAAAGGTTAATTAATTAATTAAAGTGATTTAATTAATTAATTAAATATTANTTTGACTATTTTGAGCTATAAGTCAATGGAATTCACTGAAGAGGTCATTTTGGGCACATTACTTGGAGGAACCTCTCAGTGTAATATCTAATTGGAATCAGGAGGAGAAACACTACAGGATGGGATGGCTAGAAGTGACTTTCAGTGGCCAGGGAAGCGACAAGGAGAGATAAGGAGCTTTTCAAAGGTAAAAAGGTTAATTAATTAATTAAAGTGATTTAATTAATTAATTAAATATTAATAAAATGAAAGTCACTTCGGAGGGACAAGGTGAGCCAAAAAGTATAAAGGAAAGGCAAGGGCCTCTTCTCATTCATTCATGTATGTTTATCTCTTGATTTCTGGCTTCTAGCTAGTGAGCCCAACATTGGGGGTTTTGAGGGTTTTGACTTAACAAACCCTAGAGGATGATTCGGTGGTGAAATATTCCACCTATCTTGTCCCAAGTTTGGTCTCAGAGCTGCAATACATTCCCACACCATTCTAGTTACAGATCTACTCAGTTGCAGGAGGATTCCACATCAGTTGCTTGTGCAGGTAGAGAGAGGGTGCACCAGTTGGGGTTTCCAGCAAGTGGGGGCGCACCATTCATTGAGGAGGGATTCGTCCTAGCCGAGGAGAAGGGATTCCGGGAATTCCATGTAGTGGGTTTCCTTTGTAGGTGTCTTGGTATAATTCTTGGTGGTTTTCTAGAGTCTTTCAGTGGAGGATCGATTTGTATTGAAAGTGGGACGTTTTCCTAAGAGGAGGGTGCACCATTATTTTGAGGGTAGCTAGATATAAGGATCTATCCAGTATTTGAGGATTTGAGCACTTGGGTTCTCATTGCATCGTCCTGATCTACCATTGTGGAGAGTTGCAGATCATTTGGAGGCCTCTTTCATCAGGGCCGAATTATCTAGGGCTTTAGTCATACAGTGGGGCGTACCATTCAGTGGGGGATTTCAGATATACAGAGATTGAGAGGGATCTTGGAGATTCAGGCACTTGGGTTGTTCTTACGATCACCCGATCCACTATTTGGCATATTTCTGGAGGTGATTGGACATCTTTTGCACCAGGGCCGAATTGTTGAGGAGCTTCACTTATCTAGCAGAGCGTGGCATCTTCTAGTAGTGAGGGGTTTGGCACTTGGCATTGGTCTTCAGCTATTATCCAACCTTTGGAAGCTTATTCTGTATTGTCGAGAGAATTTTGTAGTAGCTCATACTTGTTATCCGTTTTCTATCATATTGGCCATCTGTTGAGCATTCGAGATCACATCTCATTGTAGAAGGTTCTTCTATTTTATGAGTAAAGAAGATTTGAGATGTTTTGGCTTGTCTATCTTATTGCATATGGTTGAGGTATGTTCCATGGTTATATATTTATGTTATTTGCTGCATACACACATCTAAATACAGCTTGATTGGGCCTAATGGTTAAGAACATGTGCTTCCTCCTAAGAGGTTACAAGTTCAAATCCAGAGGGGGGTAGGGTGTGTATACCTCTGTAGACTTTACTAGTCAAATCGCTGGGCGGAGGGGGTCCCTTGTCCCACAAACAAGGGGGTCTCATACACCAGTTTGGTGTCTGGCTTGGTCGTGACCTTAAAAATAGATTATTATTATTATTATTTATCTAAACAAGTAGATCAACAAACTGTTTGATGAAATACCACAACCAGGAAAAAGTTTTAAAAAGAGACCAAAACAATGATGATCCATGCATAATGGCTTGATATCATTACAGTGGGTGACCATCGATATCCACCTCAATAAATCCACCCTCCTTAAGAAGAGATGGTCTCCATTGCATTGATTTCCTAGCAGATGGAGAGAATCATTTGTTGAATGTGAACCTTGATGAGCTACTTGCCCTGCTATAGAAGTTGCATTGCTTATCTTTTTGAAGGATGTCACAAACCTGTGGCTGGAAGGGTTGGATCTTTTTAACCAGTCTGGATACATGAGATGAATTTGTGAAGAAGGAATCCTTTCTCTTTGCTTCAATCTCATCGACTTTCTTGTATTAGACAGAAGGTGCTTGGACTAACGCTGCAGTGGTTGTGGTGTTATTTTTTTCACCTTTTGAACAGATTGTGAATGGGCTAGATTTTGTAGTATGCGATACTACATTGCAACACTGTTTAAGTAGGAAAGTAGTCAGAATTACCTCTAGTATTATGTAGAGATGACCCCCCATAGTAACAAGTACACTACAGGGTTGAGAATCATAAATATCATGGCGCTTCCTCACATATGGCTGGACCAAGAGAACATCCTAGACATCCATCGGGACAAGATCACATAATACCACATCCTTGAAGTCCTCTATTCCATATGACAATCGACACTGCTCGTTCACACAAAGATCTCTTCTGTGGCAAAGCCACCCAATGTTGTATAGTTGTGGGTGTGGTGTTTTTGACAATCCTAATTGTTTGACGACGTCTACTGAGATGAGTTTCTTCTCTCTTATGTTATCAAAAATAAAATGAAATAGAGCACCCTTCACCAACATCTATGAATGAAAAAGGTGCTCCCCCTCTTACTTATCTATTTGTTCTTCTCGTAGAATTGTTGTGGTCGTGACAATAGTAGTGGGATATGCATCAATGATCTGTCTTCTATTAATATCTTTTGAATCAGATTATGAATAAGGGTTCAACTCCTTGTCTTTGATACTGGCTACCAATCACTATTTTGAGAGAAATTCATTGGTGTTGTGCTAGGGGATTTTGTGGAAATTGCACCATTTTTGGGTGTCCTTCTTCGTCTTTCCATGACCCTTCTTTTCTTGTGGCTTGGGATGGTTTTTGGGAGGTTGTTTGTTAGGGTATTTTTTATAATACTTTTGGTCTTGAGGATTCACAGAACCTAAATGTAACATCCCAATCTTGCACACACTGAGAAAACTTATTCTTTGAGGATACTTGCTTGCAAGTGATCTAGATAATTATTCTATTGGTCGTTTGATTATGATTATGAGGCATTATGGATATGATGATATGTTAATTTGTGTGTTTACATAGACATGTGATATTGACTGGGTTCTCCTAAGTGTGCATGACTTTGTACCTCGAGGATGCAGAGGCATCGATGAAACCCCTTGGACTCCATATTGAGTCAAGGAGTGTACTATTGGTCTTTGATTGTTATTGATATGACATATGTACATCTGATTAGATGTTATGATGATTGATTATTATTGTTGACATGATTTGTTGATGATGCAGGCTGATGATATCTTTCCGAACAGACTCATATGTGCAGTAGAGGGGTCACGCATGACAACCAGAGACTTTGAGGGACAGGTGTGGACAACAGCCTTGCCACAACCTACTAGCACTCCCACCATGGATCAAACTATATGTGAACAATTACCTAGTTCAAGAAGACCAACGATGTCATGAAGGAAGACTGCGACAGTCACTCATGATTATTCTAAGGGGCATGCAATAAGGTTGGGGCCTTATTCCTTAAATGCCCTTAGTATCGCACAAGATCACCTGACGGAGTATTGACTCCAGTGGTTTTTTATGTATACCAAGTCAGTCAAGAGGTGAGTAACACCCTTGGAGCATGTAGTGCATCCTGAAGGTCACGTCGCACAATGAAAGCAGAAAGAGGAGAGTGACACCCCTGGACCACACAGTGCAACCTAAAGGGCACATCGTGCAATGAAAATAAAAAGATTTGAGTGGCACCCTTGGAACACCTAGTGCGTCCTGAAGGGAACGTCGTATTTTTAACTCATAAGTGAATAAACCTAGATGACCTTAGCACAAATGATGTGTCATGTAAAATTTAAAAACAATTTTTCCCTAATAAAAATGTCACCCAACCTAGTGAAATTAAAAATCTAGGTCTAAGTGGATTTTGTGGTAAAAAATAATAATCACAATTAAACATGTGACGAGAAGAGGGTAAGAAACTCAATTAGTTGATTAAAATCAAATTACTTTAGGGGATTAAAATTTTAAAAGTGAAATGATTGTTTTTTTTTCATATGCTAATTAAATTTTATTAATTAAAAAGAAAAAGGGGTAAAAGGTGGTTTTTCTACACTTGCTAATTTGAGTTTTAGATAAAAAAGGAAAAGAGGGAAACTTAAAGGAAATAGGAAACTAAGGGAAAAATGGGAAACATAAAGAAAAAGGGAAACATAAGGAAAAAGATGAATGACTAACATAGTAAGGAATCTTGCCTTTAAGAACTGTCTAATTATGAACTCAACTAGGAATTTAGTAAAGGCATAAGTCATTTAAAATGTGTAAGGGAATATGGGGACACCAAGGAGCGTTTTTAGGAATGATTTTTGGTGGGTGAGGGAAATAGGAATAATTAAATAAATAATGAATTTAATTTATGGTGCAACTAGGGGGATGGATGACATGTGTATGGGGGAGGTTTTATGCTTATTAAAATAATGAAAAAGAAATTAAATGAGAATTTAGGAAAGAAAACACTGAAAACCTCTATAAAAAGGATGGAGGAGGGGGAGTATGGATCAAATCTTTATGCCTAACATTACACTGCAAATTTTCTGTCTTGACAGACTTGTCTTGTGGGAGTTGGGATACCCAGCTGAGGTAACGAGTGGTAGCTCTACCTTATGAGGTGAGCTGGGTGCTAGTTCTTCTCTTGTATAATTTGTGTGGCCCCTTTGTGGCTTGGGGGGATCAGGGGAAAGAAGAGAACCCCTAGCATTGGCTGGGAGGTATCGGTGAAGTCACATCGATCGACAAGCGAGAGATGGATGGAGCACGTGTGGGACAAGGACTCGGAGTTGTTGCCTTGGGATATAGTACGCATGCATTTATTTTGAATGGTGGATTAATATTATTCTTGCACTTTCATTATTGTAGTTCTATTGTGTAAAGAAATGTGTTTTACACAACACTTTTAATTGATAACTTAAAGTCATCATAGCTTTACGCTCGTTGCATTTGAATTAATTTCCTTGGTAGCATGATCCCTGATTGCTACAAGTGTTCTATTTTGTTTTATTAATTACTATGAAGAGATTGTTCTTTGTCTTCTATCCTTATCCCTAGATCATCAGTCCATGCTTGACAGTCGGCCAGGAGACAAATTGATAGTTGTCACTTCAGTGTTCATAGACCTATAGATTCTAATGCCCTGCTTTTATGTGCATGGATGAATCATGAGCGAAAAATACTTTTTCCCATCTGTATACCCCTTTCTTATCTCTATGTTGATTGTTCGTGTTTTAATTAATGTCTTTCACCTTCTTGCGATTGGATACCTCTATGTATTATTTATCTTTTCTCTCTACGATCAGCTCAATACCCTCTGCATTTTTATATCACCTCTACATTTTCGGAGGGTATTTTATTCTCTATGGTTTTCATGAAAGTTCCCAGCTCTTCAATGGAAAAATCTCAGCGTTGTCCACTTGAATGACAATGTTTTTGTTTAAACTATTGTGACTCTGATTAAATTCATTTATTTGATAGTTACCCATTGTATCACAACATTATTTTAGCTATTTGTGACTGCAATTGAATTTATTTATTGACTATAAACAATTGAATGATAGCGTTCCTTATACCTATTTCTGACTGCGATTTGAATCTTCAGACAACATTTTTATTCACCTATTATTGCCTGTGAAATGGGTATAACCATTTACATTTTGACTGCGAGTTATGTAGTGATTTGAATTAAGAGCCACCAATTTTTATATAATGACTCGGAATTTATATAGCCAATTTGAATGTGAAATTATGTATTGTCTGCATTTTATGGAAATGTACATTTTAATGTGAATGAACTGAATGTCTACGTTTTTATATGTGGAATTGAACATTTGCATTTTTAATAGACAACACGCTTTTAATAGACAACCTAGAATTGAATGCCTGGGTTTTTTTTCACTTGATCAATGACATTTTTTTTTACTTGAATGCCTACATGTTCACTGTGTGCTGGGAAGCGATCCACCTTTCTTAGACTTTAATCACCGTGTGAATTCATCTCTATTATGGTAACTTTAACATTTATGCACTCTTCCTCTTGCATATGTATTTGACTATGTTTTATGACTTCGACAATGTCTTAATGTGGGTCAACGATTTATATCTCTCCTGGTAGCGAATTTATTGTGCTCAGATATATAATGTGAATTTAATATATAAATTGGAAAGACAATGTGAATGGGACAACGTGAAAATAGATATCAACAGGTGGGATAGCGTAATTATCAATACAATTTTCCATATGATTATAGTTATATTAATATCGATATGTTGAACAACGTCTCTATATAACCGACAACAATTTTATCTAATACACTGTAAGTTTTTATATATGTTCGACAACAATTTTATATTGGATAGACAACATTTATTTTGATGACAGTGGTTAGCATATTTTGATAAACAACATGCCTTATAATCATAGACATCCACTTAAGGTATTCATAGGCAACACATTTATTGGGTTTAAATAGTATATTTGTTTATAGAGATTTTAGGATACTGATTTCCTTTTTATAATAATGATTATTGAATTCTTTATAGAGTTTCATATCTCCCTCGAAATCTAATTCATAGCGATATATTACTCAAATATTTTAGTAATATTTACACAACGATTTTAGTAATGTTACCGAACGATTGTATAGTCAACAATCTAATTACTTCTACATTGGGATTTGCAATGACTAGCATTTATATAAGACAGCTATTTGAATTATCTAATAGACAACGAATACACACTTGAATGATAGAAATTTATCTAGACAACAATTTATTTGATTAATCCATTACTTAGATTACAATGTATTGTTATTTCATGGTCATTTCCTTTATATATTTAACCCCTTATGATTGGACAATGATCACTTGATTGTGGACAACAAGTGTACATGGATTTATTGATTGATTTCTTGTTGATAGATAGCACGTGCTTAGGTGATATTAATGGTCATGATTTGATTAATGGACATGGTTAGACACCATTCATAGCACCTGATTTATTAATGGACCGAATTATTATTATGGGAAAACAATATCTTTGTTAGATATATTAGTTCACAATTATGATAATGTTTATGATAATAGTAACATTTATAATAGTTCACTCCTTCGCACTTAGACATCATGGATAACAAATAATTGTTTATGATTTGTTGGTGAAGTCATTTAATAGCTTTCACAATTTAATTTGAGTGATGTCATCTTACGTCTTGTCGACTTGTTGCTTGGGTGTGTGGGTATCGTCCTCTTGTCAGTTATTTCGGTCTACTAGCGCATTGGATTTTTCGTGAGTCTATGGTCTAGATAGGTTATGTTTTGTAAGGGTTATTGTCATGCCTATCACCTGGCGATGACATGATTCCTGGTAAGGGGATCATTGTGTGCAAGAATGGATGGAGGCGAATGATAACTTGGTCAGAGTCTATGCATTCCGTTGTGGGAATTTGTTCGTTGTAGTTGATGTTGGTGCTTGGGTGGTAATGCCTTCTTTCATTTATTTTGTGTGCCATAGAGGTTTCTAGTTATTGGTCATCAAGGCTGTTGTGCTGGGATTGTGGATTATGTCCTTTACCTTCTAGGCATTGTCATGTTTTTGTCGGGCGTGTATTCATTTCTATCAGTCTTGATTTCAACCTACCTCGCCTAGTTTCTCAATGTGCTAGTGTTTTGAGTCATTGTGGTTTTTTTCCTGATCTGCATGTGTTATGTTTGTCGTCAGGTTGTCTGGTTTAAATCTTGTCATCATGGTCTTCCTTCCTAAAAACAAAAAAAAAAAATTGCACTTTTTCCTTCGCTTGCAGTCATAATGATTGGGGTCATTACATATGGTATCAGAGCGGTTTGAACCCTGTGACTGTGGATCGCCTGGATTTCCACTATAGTAAACCTTTTAGTTTTAACCTAGCGCTAAATAAAACCTTAACGTATCCATGCAGTGATATCGATTAGAGGACACAGAAGAGGTTTGAAGTGTGCTGACGTGGAAGGAGGTGCGATGCCTCCATAGGTTCCCGCACCCTTAGAGTCTAACCCCCAAGGGGAAGACCATGTCCTTTGGTTGGATTCGATGGTTGTAAGGGATGATCATGGTCTGAAAAGGTCCTTCTAGATATTTTCAGAGGCCTTGGTTCACCATTTATACTGAGATAAGGCTAGGATGCCTGTACCCCAGAGGGTCCACAACACGCCCATCCAATACTGTTAGTATTCGCTGCGAACTTAATAAGAGAAAATTTCTCTAGTTCTTTGGTGCCCCAGACTGTGCAACCGCCAAGACATGGTCGGATATTATGGCGATGTGTTTTTCACTTTGCAAATATACTTCCAAAACGAAGTTCCACATGGTGATATTCAACTAAAGGGGATCACTCTTCTATGGTGGAGGACGCTCGGACGCTCCTACCATATTTGAAAATGGTCGTCAAAGATGTGTCATGGGAACTGTTCAAGGAATAGTTCTATTAGCACTTGGTAAATTTCCTAGAGGTTGAAAAAGAAGAAATCTACAAAGGTAACTTTATCCAACCACTTTTAAACCTGGGATCTAGCCCTTCCATCTTCAGAGAGGGATCTCTCCATATGATTTAGCTTTGTTTATAACTTTAGATGTTAGGCTAGGTAAAAAGATAGGTAGGTTTTGTTGTCAAAGTGTTTTTTAAATTGGTTGAGACAGTCTACACATCCATTGGGCTATGGGGTCTGTGTTTAAATAAATATGAAATACAACCAGAAACGATAAAGAAGACTTTCACAGGGAGAGATAATATACTCACTGGATCTTTTAGTAGCTTAAATGATGGACATAATAAAAGATGAGAAAGATAAATTCAACTAAGAAGAAGTTAAGAATTTCTTAGTTGAAAACATCAGAAGATAAACATTCAAAATCTTTAAAGTCGGAAACAGGGTATCCAAGATAAATCCTGCAACATACGTTACTCTTAAAGATTAGTTTCAGAAAACAATATGATCACAAAGAAAGAATAACATTCAACTTAGAGAACAAATTTCACCAGTGAATACACGCAAGAATCCTGTAAAAGTGCCTCCTCTTTATTAATGGAAGATCTCTTCAAAAAATGTTACAGTCTGATAGCGTCAGGGTGTAAAGATAAACAACCCCCAATACTTCGAAAGGTGAAGTATTTATAATTCAAATTACAAACGTTCCTGTCATAACTAATCAAGACGTGTTCATTCTATTTTTAGTATAACTAATTTAACTAATCAAAACTGCTTGATGACTTGGTGTAACTGCTTGCTAAATTCTGGGGTAGGCCGTTAGCGAGGTTTCTGCACAACCTCTTCTGACTGGACAGGTGATTGGACCGAGACAAATCATATGCTAATCGAGCAGATCGCAGAGTTCCTCCCATTTGAGATGACTAGGCACAGTGACTTTGAGCAGTCCCCGATACACTTCGTCCATTTTCGTATATTTGGCGAATGTGGGCTTGGTGAGGAATATGTATCGAATCTCATGTTGGATGCTGATGTCAAATTGAAGAGCGTCCAGGAATTCTTTGCCAGTGATGCTCCCTTGTATGCCGATGAACTTTGAACTGTCCTTAGACACTTCAGACAATCTCTTTTTGTAATCTGGGAGTGTCATTAGTTTATCATTAATAACCTTCAGACCGGGGAGACCTTTCTTCTAGAGAGCCTCGATCTTGTTGAAGAATTTTTGTACCCCTAGGTCCATGGTCTGAACCTTTTCTTCTAGTTGAAGCATTAATCCCCTTTTGGTCAAAACTCTTTTGACCTCAAGGATGGTCTCTGTTCTRTCCTCGATCTTCAACTCTTCTAGCTCTTCTMTGGTCTTAGAGTTTAGGAATTTGATGATCTCATTTGCCTGAGTTGGTCTATCTCCCAATTCTACTCTGATCTTTTCAATGGATTGTTTACTTCTCTGGACCAACTCGTTCTGCTCAAACATGATTTGGATCATGGGCTAGATTTCATTTATGGACTTTGTGATATCTGCCCATACATTCTCTTTGACCTCAGCCAAAGTCTTCCCTGCCACTGTTTGCTTCTGGAGCTGTTGTAGTTCCTTCTTGAGATGCTCAGTCACCTGCTTTTCTTTGGATAGACTGGTCTGAAAAGAAGCTTTGAGTTCCTGGAGGTTCTCAACTTCCTTCTTAAGCCTGCTAATTTATGTCTCTTGAAGGTTCATCTTTTCCATGGATTTTGTGAGATCAGTTGTCCCCTCTTGTGGTGTCACTGGTGTTGCGGATGGGATTGCTATTACTGTTGATGTGCTTGTCCCTGAGATTGGGATGGCAGTCAATGGAATGGATTCCATCGAATTCAGCTGCTCTTTCTCCTTTAACAGTTTCTCCATCTCTGCTTCCATTTCTTTGAGCTGGGTGTTCTGCTCCATGAGAAGCTTGAGCATTTTGTCTTTCTCGCCTTCTTTCTCTGCTATCTCCTTCGCCTGTGAGTCCTCTGTGGGTGGGAGTTTTAGTTGTTTTCTTAAAGTGGCGATGTCTGCATTTTTCTTCTTTATCATTTCCTCTGTAGCTTTGACGTTGGAGGGGTCATAGCCAATCTTGAGGACCAGCTCCTCCAAAGTTTTTATTATGTTGTCTTTTGCGAAGGATGATATCTTCTCCAACTTTAGTTGTGTGTGAGCATTGTTCAATGATACCTGAAATTTTGTTGTCGAAGCTGAAGCATGTGCCAATGTATGGAAAACCATCTCCCCTATTTGTTTGTGCAGATCCATTTGATCTGTTGGGTGCACGTCCTTAGTCTGGAACTCGAAGGTGGCCCTCTTATAGTCTGTGATTACCTTTGGGTCTAGTACCTGCGCTTGGAGGAAAACCCTGTGCATCCTGCCCTTCTCTGTGTCAAAAGAAGATAGCATCATG
Source organism: Picea sitchensis (assembly GCA_010110895.2). NCBI lineage: Eukaryota > Viridiplantae > Streptophyta > Pinopsida > Pinales > Pinaceae > Picea > Picea sitchensis. The sequence goes on along the minus strand of SNQJ01S0005629.1, from coordinate 139,014 downwards.
TGTTGCGTAGTTGACGTTTTCTTTAGAAACTGAGCATAGGTGTTGCTGGTGAGAGTCTGATTCTTTTTCTTAATCATCTCGTATTTCTCGAAGATGCTCAATTTGGGCCCAGTCTTGCTTGGATGAGTGTCTAGTGGGGAGCCTGAGGATTTCTTTGGTACTACTGGGGTGATTTCCTTATGAAGGACCATCCCGAAGGGTGGAATGACATATTTGACCACTGTGGTAGGTGGGACTTCTATTTCTCTGGTTGGACCGAGAACTGTGGTGATCTTGGGCCTCTTCATGTGCAACTGGAACTCTTCAGATGATACCTCCATGACAGGCGGAGATGATTCTTGTCGGGGCCTCTTTTCCTTAGGGACCTGTGGCATGGAAGTAGGAAGTATAGTGGTCGAGGGAACCTGTTGTTCTACCTCAGCCAAGGTGTCAGGCATCCACACTGTCTGATTGGAAAAATTTTCAATCTTGGGCTTGGACTTATGAACATACGAGATGTTTTTATTTTTCACTCGCTTTTCTGAAATAATCCCACATGGATCATAGTGCCATGGGAAACTCATAAAGAATTTCATTTCTTTCAACATTATGTCAGCTTCTTCCCCGACGCCTCGACTATTGCAGATGAAGGAGCTAATCTGCCCCTTGATTCGAAGCTGTTGTTTCTTCTTCAAAGATATGAAATGAATGTCATCTGAATTCATGATCTGCCTTATGTATTCTAAAGCAAAGATTCTTACCAACACATATTTGGGCAGCTTATAAGGTGCCAACTCGCACTCGAATATTCTGATCTCGGTGTGGTTTTGATATAGGTACCAATCTCCGGTCTTTGAGTTGTCCGAGAGATGTAGAATTCCTTGGACTTCGTCGTTTATTCTAGGCTCGGGCCTACCGCTCAACATGCTTACCACCGAGTGGTAAAACAGATCGATGAAAGCCTTGAAGCTATACTCTGTGTAATTTTGCTTCAGCAAAGAGGTCCATGCTATGACTGGCTGAGGCCTTCCATCTGTGTCCATCTTCTGCATGGAGAAACTAAATTTATCTGCTTGAAAATAAACAAACATGTACGCCAATATAGATGAGTATCTGAACATGCCTTCTGTGCCAAAATTCATGAACTCTTCGTGAATATTTTCAGCTAAGAAGGTGTTGTAATCAAACTGTGTTGTGGGTTTTTCATCATTAAAGAAAATGGATAGAAAACCCAGAATGGGCTCGTCTACCCACTGGTCAGAATAGTACCCTAACAGAGCACAAAGGGAGGAAATGACCTGGTTTCCCTTGGTGGAGAAAATGGATGAGGGGTAAGGGGGATTTGTGGAAGGGAATTGAGCGGAGGTGGGAAGGAAAAGATAAAAAATTTGAGCTATTTGGGGAAAGGTCATCATTTGGTATAACTCGGTGAGGATTTCTAAGTTGGAAGGAAACGCAGATTCAACATGGGGAATTTGCATCATCTGGTCTATTTCTTCGGGAGTGATGAGAAACAGGGTGTCTCCAGATGAGGATATGACGGCTCTCTGTTCGGGGATGTAGTGATCTTGGCATTTAAGTGTGAACTCGGGGAAATGATGTATCTGGGGGAAAAGGTAAAGGGGCAAATTGGACTCCCAGAGTCCAATTTCATCGCTCTGGTTCAGGAAAACCTCTCGGAGCCATGTCTGGAGGTCTGAAAAGTCAAAATCACACTTGGTATCAGCGATCAGTCTGTCTTTGTCGACCAATGGGATTTTATCCAGGTCAACAGGAGGCGGGAGAAAAGGATTATCCTCTCCTTCTGCTTATATAGGCTTTGGTGCCATCTCTGCAATAGTACATGCTAATAACACGAAGTTAGTGGGGTTGACTGACTATGGATGAAGGGGAAGGGATGTAACAAAGGGAGTGGCTATGAGATTTTCTGGTGCGATGAGTGAACAGCGAAAATGGTGGAGAACGGTAATTTTATTTAAAACTGAGGTCGGTTGGACGCGAGAGATAGGTCAGCATGGTAACAGGTATGTTATCCCATAATAAATGAACAACAGGCCACTTGGGGGTTAGATGGCAGATGACGGTGGCCGAAACATACAGGCGGGTGATGTGGAGGCTAGGGATTGGATGTAAAAGTCGTGATAAGGGTCTGGTCATGAGTGAAAGGGTAGGGGTCTGACAGCAAGGACTGACAACAGTTATGGGATGGGACATAACTCAGGAACAAGTGGGACAAGTGGAATCAGTGGAAAATGACGTCCATGAGTTACAAGGGTTGTTAGATAGCATATGGTGATGTGACTTTCAGAGCCAATAGGATGACGCCAAGTATTACTAGGGGCCCGCTAGAGAAAAATAACCATTCTGGACCCCGCCCCCCCCCTTGGTTAAAAGAAGATCATCTGGGGGGGTCCAAAATCCAATTAGAACCATTGATTTACGCACCCATTTCTTGACCGCAGATCTTAGCGCGCTGTTTATCTCTCATTCTGGACCACCCCCCCTCCATTAAAGGCAGAAGGGACGGGGGGGTTCAGAATCAAATCTGGGCTGTGGATTTATGTGCTCGTTCCTGGACCATCTAGATCTGCGCGATTCTTATTACCGATTTCGGACCCCCCCAGTTAAAAACAAAACGATCGGGGGGGGGGAAATGCTCTATATGCCATAGATCTGGGCGCCACGATATGGACCATCGAAAAGTGCATGGAGAATCAATCAGGAGCGGAGAAATATGCGTTGGGAAAACTTAGGATAGGTGTATCTTATGGTTTTTTTCCCAAACTTTTCACATAGACACCACCAAGGGACTTCGACCAAACTATCTTTAGGCATTTGAGACATGGTGTAACATTTTTCATCAAGCTAGTTTTATTGGGGTGAAATAAATGAAGCGACTAATCCGACATGCTAACCTATCTTCCAAGGACAATTAACCCAGATTAGACTATTGGGTTAAGAGATTACTCTACCTTAGGGCTATCTGACCAGGATTAGACAGTCTAGTCAGATTTATTCACTACCCTATCAACATTAAATTTAAAAAAAACTTGGCCATGCTTGAAAGGTATGACCAAGTTACTATTATTGCATGGGGCTTTTGTTTCAATCCTTTTATTCCCTCTTTTCTTTTTCTTTTTTCTTTTTCCTTTTTCTTTTTTCTTTTCAAATTATTTGCAGAATGAAAAATCATTTGTCAACAAAAATACTAGAGACAAATAATATCTCAGTCACCAGTTGATTCCCATAAATTATGGGGTGATAACAAGTTCCATGAGAGGCATCTTTTTGAGGAATTCGTTGAGCATCATCTTAACACGTTCAATGCCTTGCGACAGGGAGACCGCTTGATGCCTGAGTATGAGCCCTATTTTGGAGCTGCTTCGGTACGCTCCACATTAATTTACCAAGAAACTTAAGGTCAACAAGTTTGTGTTGGGCCTTAATGTTATAATTCAACTTCTACCTCGGATACCAGGAATACTGGACCGAAGAAAGTGTGTTGGATGGTGGGGAGCCACATTACCAGCGTGACTTCCCAAAGGAGAGGATCGAATCTTCTCAATCAGCTTGACCCACTAACGTGGGAGTGTTGGGCAAGGCCCATAGGAATATTACAGTGGTGAATAACTGCCAGAAAGAGAAAAATTCGACTGTGCTTGAGACATTAGGTACCATTGCTGACAAGAACCTTAGTATTTTTATAGATCTCGATGCTACCGAGAGTTTCATTTTAGGTGCAACGCTAAAAATAATTAAGGTAAAAGCATTTGAACAAGATGATTTTAGATTTGTAGACATGAGTTATGGCCTGTACCCTTAACATGGGAGAGTTTGTCACTAGGGCCAACCTTTACATCACGATCTTAGGATCTTATGACGTCGTGATCGGTATGGAATGGTTGGAATTGCATGAGGCTATAATCAACTGCAAGACAAAACAGTTGATCTTGGTCGATGATGAGGGATAGAGACTTTTTATTGTAGGTCAGAACTAGGGAGTTTCCCTGAGGTTTATCTCTTCGTTGCAGCTACGGAAGAGCATGCACAAGGGGTGTAAGATTTATGTGATCCTTGCATTAAATGAAAAGAGAGTAGTGGAAAGTCTAGAACACCTTCTGGTGGTGAAAGAGTTTTCATATGTCTTCCCAGAGGATTTACCTGGGATGCCACTGGAGAGGGAATTGGAGTTTACCATAGATGTAAAACTTGGGACTGAATCATTAGCTAGAATGCCTTATCGTATGTCGACCCCAGAGATACAAAAGTTGAGAATGAAACTGAAGAATTTTTTGGACCTGGGAATTATACATCCAAGTGTGCCACTATAGGGTTCTCCTCTTATTTTAATATGAAAGAAGGATGGGTCATAGAGACTCTACATTGACTACCATCAATTGAACAAGGCAACAATCAAGAATCAATATTTGTTGCCAAAGATTGATGATATGTTTGATCAGATGAAGGGTGCGACAGTGTTTTCAAAGATAGACCTGAGATCAAGGTATCACTAGTTACGAATCAAGGAGGATGAAGTCCCTAATACAACCTTTAAGATGAGGTTTGGACATCACGATTTTACTATTTTACCATTTGGACTAATGAATGCCTCAGGGGTATTTATGAGTTTGATGAATGGGGTGTTCCGCGAGTACCTGGACAAGTTCATCTAGGTATTCATTGACAATATTTTGATTTACTCTAGGACAATGGAGGAGCATGACAAGCACTTGCACTTGGTACTATAGTGTCTACGAGAGAAGAAATTGTATGGAAAATTATCTAAATGCTCGTTTTATCAATCGAAGATTCACTACTTAGGGCATGTCATCTCCGACGAAGGTATCATCATGGATCCAACAAAGGTCTAGGCTACTATGGAATGGCATGCACCGACAAATGTCCCGAAAGTGCGTGGCTTCATGGATTTAGTGGGATACTATCAACAGTTTGTCGAGGGATTTTCAAAGATAGCAAATCTGATTGTGGAATTGCAGAAGAAGAACAAGAAGTTTGTTTGGACTGAGAAATGTGCAGAATCATTTCAAAGGCTCAAGGAGATATTGATGACAACACCATTACTAGGTCCCTAACATGGACATAGACTTATTGGCATGCACTGACGCATCCAAGGAAGTCTTAGCTGGAGTCTTGATGTAATACAGTCGAGTGATCACTTACATCTTGAGGAAGTTGAGAAAGCATGAGAAGAACTATGCAATGCATGATTTGGAGTTAGCCATTGTATAGGCCTTGAGATTTTGGAGACATTACTCTATTGGATGAAAACTTGAACTAAAAATGGACCACTTTGGACTACAGCACATCTTCACGCATGTTGGCACAAGGGCAGACCAAGGGTTTAATGATACAACAACGCACCAACAAAACCCTAACTTTCGACCCTCTCAGCAACACCTGCAAAGAAGATGAAGTCTCACCTGAGGTAGTGGCAGGGGTGCTTGCAAGAATCAAGTGTCTGCAACCTTAGCTGGGACACAAATCTGTTATTATGATACTTAACAAAGAACTTAGCACCGTCAGTTCCACAATATGCAATCAATAACTACTTTGTTGATAAAACAAGGCTTCACAACATTCACACTAATCTATCATAATTAAGAACTTAGCATTAACATATTATTCATATCTAGAAGATCAATCACTTAGCACATTTACATAGATTAGATCTAACATTCTCATATATTAATAGCACAAAGCATATGCATATCTATCTAATCATCTCTAAGCATTTAGCAAATAGCATATAAATGCATCAGAACAAGCACAAAGCATAATGACACAGTGTTTACATGGTTCACCCACACCCTGGGGCTACGTCCACCAACTCTTCTACTTTATTAGCATCTTCAATTAGTTATAAGAAAAAGGACATCAAAGACCTACTGCGCACATGACAAAAGATCTGCACAACTTGCTAGATCCTTCTTCCTTGTGTTACAACACGAAGCCTCTTGCACTTAACTCTGCAAGTCTCTCACATTCATGCACATAACACTTATAAGCCTTCCATAACACAGATAGAACACTAGAACTGAGCTCAACGGTTGCTTCTTACATCGCCTAGCTACTTATTTATACTATACAAAATAGGTCTAATCATGGGTAAATCCATGGGCCGACATCCCAATCCCATTACATATTCCCAAAATCCAAAAAAGGACCCAAAAGTGGGCCAAGATCCCATGATATCCACTCCATATTGCGGTCCTCCTTTGACAGGTTGTCGAAGTCCCAAAATAGGTCACATGACCAAGAATCTCCCAAAACTTGGTCAAGGGCCAACAGGTCCCCAACACTCACCTGTGACTCGTTCTGAGTCACTCTGGTCTGATCAGTTCTGCCTTGAATTCCTCGGGCTTGGCCCGACCTCCTTCAACCTGATGTTGTGCTACAACCTCTTTCTCAGTGAACTCCTGGATCAATGCGTATTTCACTGGCCCTTCTAGAAGTTGTTTTTCTGTGATGACAACCTGTTCTAGCTCCGCTCCTTGGCTTTCAACCTCGGTGAATAGTTGGCATGCCCTCTCTTGCATTGGTTTAAGTCGTTCAATGACTTCTATAACTTTACATTGAATTATATGGATCTATTGTTGGGCGGTACATTTCTCTTGAGACCTCTTCATTCTTTTGGCTGGTGACAAGGCCTTCAGCTGCACCTGTAGCGTATCTGTGTGTTGCTTTTCTTCCTTGAGTTATGACTCCAATGCCTGTAAATCTGGATTCTCCATGAATTTTTGTATGTTTGAGTTCTCCCATTACTGAGCTTCTTGTATTCCAAGGAAAGATCTTTTAATATGTCAATTGCATTGTGGGCAGTAGATTCCCTTTGGTGTCTTACATCTTGAGGGGTTTTGGGCACAATACAAAGTTCTAAATCTGCGATGCGCTGCTAGATTTGTTGGATTATTTCTTGAAGTTGTGCCACCTACTATGGAACTTGTTCTTCAGTTTTCACTTCTATGACTATCACAGAACGAAGTGCTCTGTGAACCCTTTCCTTTACTTCAAGTTTTTCTACGAGCAATTGTTCCTTACTTCATTGTAACTGTGCTTTTTCTTCTTCCCACTTCGCTTGAGAGAAATATTTTCTCGTTCTACAGTACTGTGCTACTCTACAAGGTCGCTTTGTACTTCTGCCAAAGCCTGGGTGGCTTGCATTGTTTCTTCCTGATCTCATCAAAGGCGAGCTTCGAATGTGTCAGCGATTCAGTGGAGTTGAGATGGCTAATCTCCCATTTCTAGTGTTTATGTTGACAGAGGGGCAGTGGAGACTACGCAGCTAGACTATAGTGCATGCTTCACTCCTTGGAGATCATCCTTAATCTGATTGAAAACCTCCTCCCTCTTAGCCTCTTGCTTCTCTGCTATCTCCAACGAAGCGTCATTCAGGGAGGCTACAATAAAATTTAAGTCATCTATGGTGAGGATAGTCTGGAACTTGGTCATGGTCAATTTTACTTTCTTCTGGGACACATGCTTCTGGGGGGGAACTTTTCTTTTCTTTGAGGGGCCTCCTCCTCAACTTTATTCTACTCGACTTCTGTTCCATCAACCTCTTCGCCATTACTTCCTTGATCTGGTGAGATGCACGCAGTCTTTACTGAGGTACTATCTATATCCTGAATCTCTTCAGTTTTCTTCATCTTGCTTGGCCTGAGTGTATCCTGCGCTACTTTGGGACAATCTATGTCATAGATCTCCACAGGGTTTGCTGCAATGGGGAGGTCCTCTAACCACTCCTTGGTGATTCCTTCCAATTCATCCTCTATCAACTTGTAATATGATTACAACTATTGTTTGTACTCATTTGTGCGTGTTGTGATATAGATGAAATGGCAGTCCACGCTAAATTTCATCAAGGTTCTGAATCTATGGAGTGTGTTCAAGGTAATATGACGTGCAGACTAGATGGTGATCTTCAGTTGGTTGTAATATGTGTGGAACACAGAATTTGACTATCGTTTCTTTTTCATATCGTTGGAGTACCATAGAGTACTAAACTTCAAGGCCATAGGTTCAAAGGGCTCGATATCTGGGAAGGTCACACCTTCGAGCATCTCCCATGCAATGAAAACGATCAATATGAGAAGCCAATTGAAGTGGAACTCATATCCTTGGTCCTGCGCTTCCCTGCAATTTAGTTCCAATTGGTTCTCCAAGTACTTCACCCAATTCATTTGTAGGCCCTCCATACACTTTCTTGTGAGGTCGACTACAAATTCGGTCACTTGGGTGTGTCAGTGCTTGCGAACTAATTTTCCTGCGATCAATTGATAGGATGGGTGAACTTCACTACTCTAGATAGAGGCTACCTTGTAGCCTCACATTCCCTTCTCTACATCGCTGTAAGTTCCTTTATCTTTTGGGTGAGAGTGTGATCCACAGTCTTTATAGGGTAGAAATCCCATGGGTCAGAGCCTTGCATGCTTAGTTCTGTGATCTGATTAATCAATGTCGGATCCACTATGATGCAATGGTTCAACAACAAATAACCTCCATGGTAACATGAAAACAACAATTTGACACATGCGCTCACCTCCTGGTGTCATCCAATGTGTAGAATATTCATAACATTCAGTAGGGTGGACTACACAAGGTTCTAGGTCCATGAATGAGGGACAATCTTCGAGTTCTTTCATTTAGTCATGGTCATATACTTATGCAGTGCGAGGATGTTGTAAACCTTCCTATTGTAAAATTCAACACTATGAGCTTATTCTAGTTAGCATGAACAACGTGCATCCCTTTCGGAAGGTACGCAGTGACCAAAGAATATTCAAATTATTAGGGTACACTGTCATGATTGATTGCACCGCTCAAAGGTGGTAGATGGGCAAGTAAAATGCTTAGAATCAACTTGGCATTCACGAGATCATCCATATGCTTGGTTCATTTCTCATCTACTGGAAAGGATGGTCTGGCTCGAGCAGTGGAGGGAGAGGTCGACAATCCTCTCATCGAATATGCTTGTACACCTATAGACATTCTTCTCTTCGACATGACTCTCTCAGTCATCAAATTAAGGAGAACTTTTGCTACAGATTCTTCAACTGCGGTGAGCTTGTCAGACATACGTGGTTAGGATTAACAATTGCTGGTTATGATAATAACTTAGACATAGTAACACGATAGAGAGAAAGAGCATGGAGGTCACTTTATAAACTTGGCTTAGTCTACGGGCTCAAAACAAAATCTCATGCATGGCATGATGAGATAAGTAGGAAACTTGAAAACAATTTGCTTGTAATGGTTATGAAGCCTCATTAACTCTTGTTTTGTCCATTATGGCGCAGTCCAATGGTCTAATGATCAACTTGTATTTCTTTTATGTTTGTTCGGAGTGGAATTCGAACGGATATATCGGTCCCAACGGCTATATTGCATGGCCATGGTGAAGTGCCATGTGTCACTATTCTGATATCTCGATGAAACTCCAATTCTACAATTTGTCTTTCTACGAAGTTCCCTCTGGAATATTTTGTAACTTTTCAATCTTAGCCCTCTTCTTACTAAGATTTATAGCCTTCTTTCTAGTGATCTTCGTCTCATTAGTCCTTTTTCCATTTTGATTCTTATCTTCTTTTGACATAATTATTGCATTTTGTTGAGGATTTTTCCTAGGATTCAGTGGTAATATTTCTTATTTATCTGGGATAGTTACTTCAGTCTTCTGTGGGTCTTTTAATTTTCTTGTAGCTTCGACATCGGGGTCTCTATTCTCCTATACTTCAATCAATTGTGTGATCTTCCTGGTCATGAAATATTTTAATTCTTGTTTCTTCTGCTCCAAAACTTCTTTTTCTTCTTTTTGTCAGGCTTGATCTCCTTCAATCCAAGGTTTCCCTAGTAACATGGTAAATGGGGCATTGTCTTCAATAAATTTAATAATCTCAAAATATTCTTCAGTTGAAGTTCCATTGGCATTCATAGATACCTAAGTGAGCTATCCACATATTTTTACCAGCTTTCCTCTGAATAAACCTATCCCTCCTAATGAAGGAATCATAGCAGGCCTTCCTATAGCTTCCCAAGTTCTTTCTGTCATAATATTCACATGTGTTTGTTCATTTAAAACACAATCAATGCCGAAGTCTCCTATCGTTACTTCGATGCATTATTTTTCTTTAAAAATCTTTGATAACCTAACATGTCGGTGGTCATTCAAGGTTTCTTTCATCTATAACAATACTTTCTCGGATTCTTTATGGGGTTCTGATATTTCTGGATCCACCTTACGGTTTTCTTGATTCATATTAAATTTTTCAAGCTTGGCAATCATTCTAGGACAATCCAATACTTCATGGTCTAGAGCTTTACAACAAAGACAACTAGGTCTTCCACTAGGGAATTCCTTAGCGAGATGTCCCAATTTTCTGCGACTGTATCATAGGTTAATCCTCTCTTTCTTTTAAATGATCCCCAACCTTTTCTGTACTATGCAGTAGGATCATGGTATCTAACCTGCAACAAATTCTTTCTAGGATCTTACATCCATTCATTAGTCCAAACATTCTTTCTATGCATGGGTATAACATATCTATCACTATTCTTATCAGATCTATTCATATCAAACCTTCTTTCATCTATCAATGCCCTAGTTTTCAAGCTAGGACGAAATCTATCAAGCATACCTAGATCCATACTCTAGAAACAAAAAATTCCAGTTATCTTACTTCTATAGAGCACAAAGCTTCCATATCTAAAACTTTTAACTATTCTTACCTTTATCGAAGAACAAAGCTTATAGATCTTATCTTTTTTAATCAGAAACTTCCACTTTTACCTTTCTTAGAGCACAAAGTGTTCAGATCTTGCTTTGTTTCTTCAGATTCGGCCTCCTTTCTCCAGATCAGGTTTCTTTCTTTCAGATCTGACCTCTTTTCCTCAGATCAAGCTTCTTTCTTTTAGCACAAATATTTATAAATCGAGTAGGGTAATCCCCACTAGGGCACAACTATTCATACAAGACTTTCAGGTCAACCTTTTGCACAAAGATTCTTCTTGTTAGTTCCCAGCAATCACAGTTTCTAGTCCCCAAAATGGAACCATTTGTTGGCACAGGGGAAGACCGAGGGTTCAATGATACAACAATGCACCAACAAAACCCTAACTACCGGCCCTTTCGGCAACACCTGCGAAGTAGATGAATTCTCACCTGAGGTAGTGGTAGGGGTGGTTGCAAGACTCAGGTGTCTACAACCTTAGCTGGGACACATATCTGTGATTATGATACTTAACAAAGCACTTAACACTGTCAGTTCCACAATATGCAATCAATAACTACTTCGCTGATAAAATAGGGCTTCACAACATTCATAGTGATCTATCATAATTAATTAGTTAGCATTAACAAATTACTCATATCTAGCATATCAATCACTTAGCACATTCATATAGATCAGATCCAACATTCTCATATATTAATAGCACAAAGCATAAGCATATCTGTCTAATCATCTTTAAGAACTTATCAAATAACATATAAATGAATCAAAACAAGCATAAAGAATAATGACACAATGTTTACATGGTTCACCCCCACCCTGGGGCTATGTCCACCAACTCTTCTTCTTTATTAGCATCTTCAATCGGTTACAAGCACAGAGCCATCAAAAGCCTACTCTACACAGGACAAAATATTTGTGCAACTTGCTAGATCCTTCTTCCTTGCGTTACACCACCAAGCCTCTTTCACTTAACTCTACAAGTCTCTCACAGTCATGCACACAGGACTTACAAGCCTTCCATCACACATTTACAACACTATCACTTAGCTCATTGACCGCTTCTTACATCACCTAGCTACTTATTTATACATTACAAAATAGTCCTAAGCATGGGTAAAACCATGCGCTGACATCCCAATCCCATTACATATTCCCAAAATCCCAAAAAGGACCCAAAAGTGGGACGAGATCCCGTGATATTAGCTCGATCTTGCGCTCCTCCTTCGACAGGCTGTCGAAGTCCCAAAATAGGTCACATGAACAAGAATCTCCCAAAACTTAGTCAAGGTAAAACAATGCAAAGTGACCTGAACGTGCGTCAATGACGTTGGTCGAAATTGGTTAGCAAGTACGATTTCAAGGTTACTTACATAAAGGGAACAACGAATAGAGTGGCTTATGCATTGAGTCGAAGACCGCACATATTTTCGGTGATGCCTCTTCAGACAAATATACGTGAAATGATTATAACTTTATAGGGCGACAATGACTGGTACAAAGAGGTCAAGGATTTTATTAGACAGAACACCATGATGGTACCAATACTTGGAGGATTAATGTTGGATGAAGACGGATTATTGTGATTTAGAAATCGAATTTACATACCACCGAATGACGAGTTGAGGATTTTTCCTAAACGAGGCTCACAAAGTAGTGAACATGGCTCACCCAGGAGTCACAAAGATGAGGGCATACCTTAAACCCTTATTCTTCTAGAAAGGAATGAAGCAAGACATAGTCAACTACGTGGCGAGATTTCTAGCATGTCAGTAGGTGAACGCTGAACATAGACATCCAGAAGGATTACTACAACCACACATTATTCTAGAATCCAAATGGGAGGTCATTTCGATGGATTTCATTATTGGATTTCCACTGACGGTAAGGAGACACGACTCGATTTTTGTGGTAGTTGACACTCTAATGAAGAGTGCTCATTTTATTCCTTTATGTATGATGTATCAAGATCTTGATATGGCTAGAGTTTTCATCAGTGATATTGTGAGGCTACATGGCATGCCTAAGAGGATTACATCCGATTGAGCATCGGTGTTTACTGGATGATTTTGGACTAGTTTCCAAGAGGCATTGGAAACCCAACTAAACATTAGTACTGCGTATCACCCGAAGACATACGTGCAGACAAAAAAACAAACCAATTCTTGGGGTACATGTTGCACATGTACGTTATGGACCAACCAAAGCATTGGGAAGAATTATTTCCACCTGGATGACTTTTGGTCCCATGAGGACCCATTCCTCAAGTCGATCCCAAATCAAAGGCGTTCGACATAACAAGAATTCACACATAACAACAATTATCAAAGCACCATTATGGGTGACTATGTCGAACACCTTTGATTTGGGATCGACATGAGGAATGGGTCCTCATGGGACCAGAAGTGATCTAGCAAATGGCAGATTAAATGAAAACTATAATACAAAGGATCAAGGATGTGCAGGATCGAAAAAATAGTTTTGTCGATGCGCATTGTGTCGACCGTAGTTACGATGTGGCGACCGAGTATTCTTGCAGATGAAACTGCATAAGAGTTTGATCAAGTTTTGAAGGGGTGATAAACTGTCTCCTAGGTTCGTGGGATCCTGCGAGATTGCAGAAAAGAGAGGACCATGGCCTAAGGACTAGCCTTGCCTAATTCTTGAGGTGTATGCATGATGCATTCCACATCTTTGTTTGATACATTATGTTAGTGATCCTACCCATGTTTGAGTTGAGTACCTTGCAGGTATCGGATAAGGGTGTGCTCAAAGCTGAGCCGATCCACATATTGGATCATTTCATTATTTATCTATGGCATCAAACAATAGATCAAGTCAAGGTCTAGTGGGACAACTATAATCGACACTCAACAACCTAGGAGGACGCATGTGATGTGCACCAACAATTTCCATTTTTGTTTGATAGATAAACTTATGATACTTTGATATAAATTATTTCAGCACTTATATACTGTGAAACTTCAGGATGAAGTTTAGACCAAGAGGGGGTGTATGTAACATTTTTCTCTTAAGCACACTGAGCAAACTTATTCTTTGAGGACACTTACTTGCAAGTGATACAGATTATTATTCTATTGGCCATTTGATTATGATTATGAAGCATTATGGATTTGATGATATGTTAATTTGCGTGTTTACATAGACATGTGATATTGAATGGGTTCTCCTAATCGTGCAAGACTTTGGACCTCGAGGATCCATAGGCATCGATGAAAACCCTTGGACTCCAGATTGAGTCAGGGAGTGTACTATTAGGGTTTTATTGTTGTTGATATGACATATGTACATATGTTTAGATGTTATGATGATTGATTATTATTTCTGAGATGATTTGTTGATGATGGCGGTTGACAATAGCTTGTCAATCAGACTCACATGTGGAGTAGAGGGGTCACGCATGAAAACCAACGACTTTGATGAAGAGGTGTGGACAACAACCTTGACACATCCTACTAGCACTCTCGTCATGGCTCGAATTGTAGGTTAAGGATTACCTAGTTCTAGAAGACCCATGATATCATGCAGGAAAACGGTGATCGTCACTCACGATGATTCTAAGTGATGTTCAATAAGGTAGGGGCATTATTCCTTAGAGGCCCTTATATTCCCACAAGATCACCTAACGGAGTATTGACTCCAGAGGTTTTTGATGTCTACAAATTCAGTCAATAGGCGAGTGGCACCCTTGGAGCACGTAGTGTGTCCTGAAGGGCACGTCGCACAATGAAAATGAAAAGAGGCGAGTGGCACCCTTGGAGCATGTAGTGCATCCTTAAGGGCACGTCTTGAAATGAAAACAGAAAGAGGCAAGTGGAACCCTTGTAGTACCTAATGCATCCTAAAAGGCACGTCGTGCAATGCAAACAAAAAGAGGCGAGTGGTACCCTTGGAGCACCTAGTGTATCCTGCATGGAATGTCATGTTTTTAACTAATAAGTGAATAAACCTAGATGACCTTAACATGAATGATGTGTCAAGTAAGATTTAAAAACATTTTTTACCTAATAAAAATGTCGCCTAGCATTGTGAAATTAGAAATCTAGGTCTAAGTGACACTTGTGGTCAAAAATAATAATCACAATTAAACATGTGATGAGAAGGGGGTAAGAAATTTAATTAATTTATTAAACTTAAATTACTTTGGGCGATTTAAATTTTAAAAGGGAAATGATTGTTTTTTTTTCATATCATAATTAAATTTTAATAATTAAAAAGAAAAAGGGGTAAAAGGTGGTTTTTCTACACTTACTAATTTGATTTTTAGATAAAAAGGGAAAAGAGGTAAACTTAAAGGAAATAGGAAACTAAGGGAAAAAGGGGAAACATAAAGAAAAATGGAAACATAAGGAAAAACGTGAATGACTAACTTAGTAAGGAATATTGCCTTTAAGAACTTTCTAATTATGAACTCAAC
>SNQJ01S0005629.1:81778-123839 GCA_010110895.2 Picea sitchensis | reverse complement strand
TGTAAATAAATGTGTTTTACTCTGTGATTTTAATCGAGAACTTAAAGTCATCATAGCTTTATGCTCACTGCATTCGAATTGATTTCCTTAATAACCTGATCCCTAATTGCTATGACCATTATGTTTTGTTTTATTGATTACTATGAAGAGATTGTGCTTTATATTCCGTCCTTATCCCTAGATCAACCTTCCATGACTAAGATGTCGGCTAGGAGCTAAATCGATAATCATCACTTTAGTGTTCATAAACCTATAGATTCTAATGCCCTGCTTTTTTGTGCATGGATGATGAGCAAAGAATATGTGTTCTCAGTTGTCTACCCCTTTCTTATCTCTGCATTGATTGTTCCTGGTTGAATGATTTTCTTGTGCCTTCTTGCGATTGAATACCTCTGCGTATTTTTTATCTTGTCTTTCTGCGATCAGCTTAATACCCTCTATGTTTTTATATGACCTTTGTGTTTTCGAAGGGCATTTTATTCTCTGGGATTTTCATGAAAATTCTCATCTCTTGAATGGAAAAAGATCAACGTTGTTGACTTGAATGAAAGTGTTTCTTTTTAAACTATTGTGACTCTAATTAAATTCATCTATTTGACAATTACCCATTGTATGACATCATTGTTTTAGCTATTTGTGATTGCAATTGAATTTATTTATTGACTATAAACAATTGAATGACAACATTCCTTGTACTTATTTTTTATTGCAATTTGAATCTTCAGACAATGCTTTTATTCACCTATTATTTCTTATGAAATGCGTATATCCATTTACATTTTGACTGGGAGTTATGTAGCCATTCGAATTCACAACCACCAATTTTTATATAATGAATTCAAATTTATATAGCCAATTCGAATGCGAAATTATGTATTGTCTACGTTTTTATGGAAATGAATGTCTACATTTTATTGTAAATGAACTGAATGTCTTCATTTTTATATGTGGAATTGAACATCTGCATTTTTTATAGACAAATTGTGTTTTAATAGACATCCTGGGATTGAATGCCTGCTTTTTTTTTTCACTTGGTCAACGACAAAAAATGTTTTACTTGAATGCCTGTGTGTTCACTGTGTGTTGGACATCGATCCACATTTCTTAGCCTTTAGTTACCCTGTGAATTCATCTCTATTGTGCCATATTTACCATTTATGCACTCTACCTGTTACATATGTCATTGAATATGTTTTATGAATTCAACAACATCTTAATGTGGGTCAACGATTTATATCTCCCCTAGTAGAGAATTTATTATTCTTAGAGATATACTGTGAATTTAATATATAAATTGGAAAGACAACGTGAACGAGACACCATGAAAATAGATATCAATAGGTGGGATAGAGTAATTATCAATACGATTTTGCATATGATTATAGATATATTAATAACGATATGTTGAACATCATCTATATATAACCGAAAACAATTTTATATAATAGAATACAAGTTTTTATACATGTTCGACAACAATTTTATACTAGATAGACAATATTTCATTTGATGACAACGATTACCATATTTTGATAAACAACATGCCTTATAATCATAGACAACCACTTAAGGTATTCATAGGCAACAAATTTATTGGGTTTAAATAGTATATTTGTTTATAGAGATTTCTTTTTTATAATATTGATTACTAAATTGTTTATAGAGTCTAATATATCCCTTGAAATGTAATTCACAGAGATATATTACTCATAGATTTTAGTAATATTTACACAACAATGTTAGTAATGTTACACAACGATTGTATAGCCAACAATCTAATTACTTTTGCATTGGGATTTGCAGTGAATAACATTTATATAAGACAACTATTTGAATTACCTAATAGACATCGAATACACACTTGAATGAAAACAATTTATCTAGACAACAATTTATTTGATTAATCTCCTACTTAGACAACAATTTATTGTTATTTCCTTGTCATTTCATTTATATCGTTAACCCATTATGATTGGACAACGATCACTTTACTGTGGACAACAAGTGTACATGGCTTTATTGACTTATTTCTTGTTGATAGATAGCACATGGTTAGACGACATTATTGGTCATGATTTGATTAATGGGCATGGTTAGACACCATTAATAGCACCTAATTTATTAATGAACTCAATTATTATTATGGGACAAAGATATCTTTGTTAGATATATTAGTTCACAGTTATGATAACTCTTATGATAATAGTAACATTTATAATAGTTCACTCCTTCACACTTAGACATCATGCTTAACAAATAATGGTTTATGATTTGTTGGCAAAGTCGTTTAATAGCTTGCACAATTTAATTTGAGTGATGTCATCTTGCATTTTGTTGACTTGTTGCTTGGGTGCATGGGTATCGTCCTCTTGTTAGTTATTTTGATCTACTAGCGCATTGGATTTGTCGTGAGTCGATGGGCCAGATAGGTTATGTTGCATCAGGTTTATTCTCACGCCTATCACCTGACAACGACATGATTCCTGATGAGGGGATCATTGCACGCCCTAATGGATGGAGGTGAATGATAACTTGGCAAGACTCTATGCATTCTATTGTGGGAATTTGTTCATTGTAGTTGATGAGGGTGCTTGGGTGGTAACACCTTAATGCATTGATTTTGTGTGCCATAGAGGCTTCTAGATACTAGTCGTTGAGACCGTTGTGTTGGGATTGTGGATGATGTCCTTTATCTTGTAGCTATTGTCGTGTTTGTGTCGAGTAGGTCATCATTTCCATCTGTCTTGATTTTCACCTGTCTCACCCAGCTTCTTGATGTGCTAGTGTGTTGAGTCGTTGTGGTTTGTTGCCTGATCTACGTGCGTGGTGTTCTTCATGAGGTTGTATGGTTTAACTGTTGTCATCGTGGCCTTCCTGCCTAAAAAAAAAAAAATTGCACTTTTTGCTTCACTTGTAGTCGTAACGATTGGGGTCGTTACACTAAATACCTCTTGTTCTCGTTCTTAAATTTCTTTTTGATTTTAACAACATATGAATAAGCAACAACGAGTGATGAGATGTCTAGAAAATCCCTTTCAGTTTTAATGTATCTGTGTAGAGCCCTGCAGTATTTTAGAACCAAATGTCACTCGGAGTCTTTGATACCCAACTTGGTGCGTAACGTATGGAAGGTATTGGTGAACTCTAGAACTGCTTGTCCCCTCTCTTGCCATAGTTTGGTCCATCTCACGTACTGTTCCTAATAGTTTCCAACATGGTAATATTGTTCCTTTACCGCATCCAAAAACAAATTCCAGGTGGGCTCGACCCCAAATATTCCAGACTCCTATGTGGAAATTTTCTCCAAGTAAGTTTCCCACCAATGTTTTACATGGAAAAGAGCCTTAAGGAGTGTGAAGGTATCTTTTCCATGACAAAGAAATTATGAATAGAGAAATAACCTTCTAGCAGATTTAACCATTTTTCTAGGGCATCCACATCTATCTTTCCTTCAAATATGGGAATATCAAAATTAACTGATACCTTGAAAGGTGAGGTGCCTCCAAAGTGGTTGCTTGATGAATACACGCCTATTCGTATTGATAGGCATTGAAGGATGTGTGAAAAATTCTCCATCATTTATCCTCTCTGTCGTGTGAGAGCTTGCTCAAGAAATAAATTATTAGAATCATTTGCTCTGTCGTTTTTCTTTTCTTTCACCATGGAAGGTTTCTTGCACATGCGGGAGCTATTTTCGTCAAGAAAGACAAGCTCAAGACCCAACTTTATATACTCAGACCTCATCGGGGAAATGAAATTAAAAATGATCAAGAGCAACCTACTTTGATACCACTGATCGTGATTATTATTTAGATTGAAATGAAAGACAATATATTACGATGAAATATATATAAATATTGTGAGAAACAGAGAAATACGGTAACACATGATTTCTATTAATGAAAGAAATGTACATAGACTATAAAAATACAGAGTGAAAGACTCGCTAGAATGGTGGCAACTTATCTCTGAGAAAAGTTGTAATGGAAACCTACATTTGCAGGAAGATGATTGTTACAATGAGGATCCAAAGGCCTTTTTAACATAAGTAAAATCCAAAAGCCTAACCTCAGAAGATGAAAATCCAAAAGGTTTGCGAGCCCCAATGGGGGTAGTTGATACGTCAACTTCCGGGGGCATAACTTTTGCATACGACATCTATTTGGAACGCTAAATTAACTGATGGAAATGTCTAACCAAGAAGAACATTTTTTAACTAGCCTAGCCGAGAACCTATGGCAGCCGCCTCACCCCAAATCGCCCAAAAACGACATTTAGGGCCTGAAAACAGTCGCAAAAGTTTCAGACCCAAAAAACTGTTGAAAAACTCTCAAGGTGGAAACTATTTTTCGAGTCATTGGAATAGGTGGGTGGCCATTGATATCCACGTGGATTATACAAAACGCAACCATCGGGGTGTGCCATCAAAACTCGACTGTATGTCCATCCACCAAGGCCAATGACGATCAACATACCTTCAACTGATTTTATCAAGTGGGAAAGAGAAAATAGAAAAGGGGAGCAAGGACTGTTGGAAACACACTTTTTTATGGCCAACATAATGGTGCAAAATGGCATGATGATATCTCATCTACCCTTGGATTTGTTTTATACTACAATCATGTGGTTAGAGTAGTTATCCACAGTTAATAGGGTGTTGGGAACAACAAGAACCCTTAACCCCCACCCAAAATTTACTAAAATTATATTTTTTAGCCAAATAAATGTTTATGATAAAGGAAAAGTTTAAGTACCATGTTGCATAATCCAAAGGGTACTTGCATCACCAAAAATCGTTTTTTTTAGTGAGGGAGATTGAGTTTACAAATAGAGAAAGGGTATATGAGTCAAGTGAATAGGGCATCAATGGATATGATGTGACAAATAATGTCTTAACCCCACATGCTTGTTGTAACTAATTTAACCAATGTTTCGCAATTAATATATCTATTTTTTATTCATTTTCTTTATAATTATATTTATATTTTTTGTTATTAAAAGATGTTTTAAATGTTTATTTTTTTTTAATGTGAATTTTGAATATAAATATTTTACTTTTAAGTGTTGGTTACTATTTGACTTACTTAAATTATTTCAAAATTTAAAATTATTAAAAAAATTTAATTTTTTCACGTATTAAATCACATTTTTTACAAAATCCATATTAAATCAATTCAACCACAAAAAAATTAGTTTAAATTATTATTATTAATTTTTCAATAACAATGTAACCCCGTTTTGTGGACATCTTTCTATATAAATGGAGTATTTAACAAATGAATTAATTCATTTATAAAGAAAATGAATTAATAAATGTATTATTAATTCATTTTTTTTATAATTATATTTGTATTTTTTTATTATTAAAAAATGTTTTAAATGTTTTATTTTTTTAACTGATTTTTTTATTATAAATATTTTATTTTTAAGTTGTTTGACTTACTTAAATTATTACAAAAATTAAAATTATTAAAACAATTTAATTTATTTACGTATTAAATTACATTTTCTATGATTAAGTGGACAAAGTTTAAAAAAAACATATTAATTCAATTCAACCACATACTTAGCTTAAATTATTATTATTAATTTAACCCCGTTTTGTGAACATCTTTCTATATAAATGGACTATTTCAATTTCTTTCTTACAAAGCTTTTCTATCTGCGGGTGTGACAGGTAGACTTATCTCAAGCATTCAGGATCCATACATCAGCACATTATTAGCGCAAGATACAATGACAATAAAATAATAAAAAAATCCAATTTAGAATAAAAATATTTTATATAAAATATAAGAGATTGAATATGATATGCTTACAAATTAAGGTACATATATATACCTAATACCGGGTTCCTTTTCAGTAAGATGCATGTCCTTTCATTAAGATGTTTTTTCATTTTCTTTACATTATTAATTATTTATTTATATTTATATTTATATATTGTAATGTTTATTACAAATCATTACATGCTTTGTAAGAAAACCCATTCTTTATACCTTAGTGATGCTTTGTGTTTGGTAATATGGCCTGTTTATTATACTTATATGATGGTTATTCCTTGGAAATATGACCCATTATTTCTACTTAGTATTTGTTAGTTTAATTTTTTATTTAAGTTTATATCCCATGATTTATTGGTATTTTGTTTTTGTATGGTGTCAATTTTGAACATGATAGAGATATCTATTTTTACAGTTTTATTGTATTAATTAGTTATCATCTTTTGTATATGATGTTTTATATATACTTCTTGTATTAGTATTTATGATTTTATATTTATACCTGTGTTATGATTAGAAAACTATGTTTCCGTTTTTCCTTGTCATAGAAAAGTCAACATACTTTAAGATTAATATATTAATTTGTAGTATAGATAAAGTTATGAAGAAAAATTAATTATTTCATGAACAAACGAAATATATATTAGGATATACAGTATTGGATAGTTATTTTAGGTTTGTTGGTGTATATGAAAACACATATTAAAACCTCTTGAGGTGTGTTTCATGAAGCAATAATGAATGGGTACACAAGTCAAAGAGAATGAGGAGGAATGAAAAGGAGAAAGAGGAGTAGAGTAGAGTTGAAGATTACAAACTTAGCTAAAAAGAACAAATATTGTGTACTATGTTTAGAGACAAGTCCATGTTAGTGGTTCTAATGTTCATAATACATTTTTATATTTAAATAATTGTGATAATGAGAATGAGTAGACAAATTTCCTGTATTTATATTCCTTTAATACATAAGGATATTAATTTCGTCATTCTACATTTATAATTGAACCCCTAGTCTAGTTTATATTCCAACTTAAGAGAGAGTTTAATAAAAAATATTCTAGTGGTATATTATGATATTTTATAATGAGTCTCAACCTGTTAGGTAACTATGTGTAACCATTGCGGTGCATTGAAACTAGACTGTTGGCCCATCCACCGAGGCCAATGATGATCAACACTACCTCCAACTCTTTTATTATGTCTCCTAACTAATTTATTGTTGGGGTTTCATTAAGAGTATTCTCTTAGTAGGGATTTAGAGTAGTTTGAATTAGTATTGTAACTCTATGTTGACAACCCATTCTTCCATGAAATAATTTATTTTAATTTAAACTCTTTTTATTAATTTCATGCACACATTTTGTCTTAATTTTTATTCTCACTTTTCTAGGTTTTATTTAGTTTAATTTTATTTAGTCTAAATTCCCTTAGAGCTATTTCTACAAAAATTATTTAGGAATAACAATTAGACTTAGATATTATTATATTTTCAATTTATAAATTTGTATAAATTATATGATCTTTTCTATCAGTTTTAAGTATTTGTTTTATTCTCTAAGGTATTCTATATTTTTATTAACTCATTAATTTATTCATGTAATGTGGCATTCAAGAAGAACCTATGTGCTCCAAGGGTGCCACTCGCCAATTGACATAGTTTGTAAGTTGTTGGACGCTTGAAGTCAATACTCCACTTCTCGATCTTGAGTAATGCTAAGGGTTTACTTAGGAATAAATAATCCTCCTTATTGTGTTCTTGAGAAATCATCTAGTTTTCCTACACAACATCATGAACCTATCAGCATGAAGGTAGTCATTAACCTTAAGTTCAGGTCACGGGGATAATAGGTTGTGACATGGATGCTACCACACCTCTCCCTCATATATATGATATTTTTGTATGACCTCTTTACTCCATATGTGAGTCATTATAGGAAGTTTCATCATTTCTGCATCCAATGACTCATCATAATATATGCATAATAAAAACATGGGTAATAAAAAAAAGTATTCATAATCAAAGTCAATAGTACACTCCCTCACTCAATCTGAATTCTAAAGAATCATGTTGATGCCATCAACATCCTCATCATGTTAGGTTTCTTGCACACTCACGAAACCTCATCATATTAATTGTCAATGCTATATATCAATATTAATAATATATGAAAATTTCAATACTCAATCATAGCATAAAATCATAAACCAAATAAGATAATCATAATGTACCATGTTTATTCGAATCACTTGAAGGTAAGTGTCCTCAAAGAATAATCAATGTTATAAAAATGTGGTCGGTGAAATCTGGATGCTACATACAACCCCTATTGTTTTAAACTTCGACCCAATGTTTGTACAATCTAACAATGAAAACAATAAATATAGGTGCTACTCCTCTATATATCAATCTCTGAAATTAAATATGGAAACTGATGACGCATTGCATGTACGTCCTCCCATGTAGTAGAATGTGGACTATAACTATTCCATTGGACCTTGAACTCATCCACCAAACTACATCGTAGTTGTTGAGTTCAATGGTCCTGTTGCATTAACTTTGTACTTTTCAGTTCCTTTATTTAACTTCCTTATGACGTTGGCCATTTATTCATCCTCATTTGAATCATTGCTACAACTGCAAATTGGATTTAATTCATGTTTTTTCTTCTTCATCATCCTTTTGGATTCATTAAGAGCTCCTTATTTTGTGGATGGATTTTCGTGTTATGTCATCATTTCATAAGTTGTAAATATTCCATGTAGCTCATCCATTCTTATTGTACCAAGCTTTTCTCTTTATTATAGGGATGAAATATTTGGATCAAATCTCATTGGTAGACACCTTAGTACCTTTTGAGCAATGATTGATTATTTAATTTATTTTCCCAAACGTTTAATAACATTCACTATTTCATCAACTCATAGAAAGTAGGATGTAGTGTCTTCCTCCTCTTTCATCTTTCAGTTGTTCAAATTGACCTCTGTAAGTTTGAAGCTTGGATCCTTTGACTTTAGAATACCCTTCATAAACATTCTGAAGTTTGTCTCATATCTCCTTTGCAGAATCACAATGCATATTCTTAACATATATTGAATCAATCAAACCATTGAGAATGTCATTTTTATCCCTTGAATTATTTTTACTGAGTTTATTTCCATCATTATATATTGGAGAAGTGGCAGGATCTTTGTATCCGTCTACTACCTATTACTAAACATCAAATCCCCATGCTTGTACATATGTTTTCACTCTTCTCCAAAACGCATTGTTCTTTCCATCAAACTATGGTATTCCATCCTTATACAAACTATTGTTCTCCATGATCTACGTTCGAGTGGTTAAATTGTTTCCTAAATGAATCTCCTCTCATACCAATTGTTGGATTACTAAGAGGGGGGTTGAATCAGTAATGAACGATTATACCACTTTTAACCACAATGTATATTCTTTCACTTTAACAACAATGTTCAGTAGTATATCATCAATGTACCATCTATGAAAGAATCCAATATATATATATATATATATATATATATATCATAATCATGTAACCATAAGAACAATTTCATCATCATATCAAGAACACAATACACCAATATCTACATGGAAATCCAAATGGGAGAAAAGAAGGAAATGATTTCTTATATATATCAAGAATTCATTCGTAGGAAGCACCAACTTCCTGATTCTCCAGCTTCAAATGGAATGAGGATCCAACCATCTATTTTTAGGCTCCAGCGTGAAGGAAGCTACAACGTCATGATTCTATGGCTCTAACCAGAAGCAGACTACAACCACCTAGGTTCTTTGGCTCCAACTAGAAGGTTTCTACAACCACCTAGTTTTCAGGCTCCAACCTAAAGGAAGCTCCAAATCCCTAATTATTCGACTCCAAACCCCCTTTCCTTGCCCCGTCCTATCTCTCTAAAATATAAGTGTAGACTAAGTGTCACGAACTCTGCTACTATCACTACCACAAACTCTGTCACTCTCAATGCCACTGTAACTATCACTGTCAGTGTCACATTAACCTTTAAAACTTGTCATTGTTTCCAACCTGTCACTGATGAACTTGTCTAACCTATCACTCTCTCATCCACGAGACCATTCCACTCTCATCCATATGCAACTCATGACAATATCACCAAAGGCATATCTCAAACCTTATGCTCAACACCAACAACACATGCCTCTACCAAGGATGGACCAATATCACCAACATATAATCACAAGATATGTTCCTATACCATACCATGTACCAACCCTATACCATGCATAAACCATGCATCAATCTGTACCACAACATGTACCATAAACCATGTACCAACCATGTACATCAACTATGTATATCAACACCATACCATGTACCAACCATATACAACAACAATGTACATCAACACCATACCATGTACCAACCATGTATATCAACACCATAACATGTATCAACTATGTACATTAACAATCTACATCAACACCATACAATGTACCATGAAATGTGCATCAACCACATGTAAGGAAATATCTTCCAAATGTATACCAAGCATGTATATAGATCACCAATAAGTGATCTATATACATGCTTGGTATAACATATCACTCATGATATTTGTCAATCATGCCATACACCATAACATCATCAACATGTAACCCTAAAAACATGCATATAAAAACACCTATAAATCTGTATATGATCACAGACCAGACGTTTCTCAACTTCAACAACAAGATAATATCATCTTCATCAAACATTACCTTAGTCTCATGGGACTAGTTTTTTGATTATTCACGAACACTAAATTTCAACAAGAATAGCTCTGAACTGTAATGAAGGAAAGTATGAAACTTGTACAAAATATTCTTTTGTATCGTCTCTGAAATTCCTCCAAGTTTCATTGCTTGGAAGATCCCAGAAAATGAGTTATAGAAAGAATGGTAGACCTTGTTGAATTTTGTCTTATTCTAGAGAGTGATCTTGTAGAGAATGTCACATGCGGAATATTTAATATATGGATATGAAATTTGCACCCAAAATACTAAGGACTATATCCTATTTAATTAATTTTGTATCGCTTAATTTGTATCTTCTAGGAAGAAGTTATGACGTTTTTACTGAGAACACATGTTTGAGACTAGTTCTAGCACTCGCAAAAAACCCTATCTTCCACAAAGTGTATATACAAATATAAAATCACGTGAAAGATGAAAATTATACCAAAGGTACCTTTTTATGTCTTCCCAGTATCCTTCATGTCACAGTATCTGGATCATTCTAGAAAACAAGTTATAAAAAACATGGTAAGGTGACCTCTAAATGGCATACCTTAGAACACATCCTCACAAGATTTCATCCTCCCTTGGAATTTCTCCCTTATTTACTTCATCATTCCTTTGAAAAATATGTACTTTCTTACCTCATATAAGAATCACTTGATCAATTAGATATATATTCAATGAACTTGTGTGTATTTATTAGAAACTTCTTGAGGTGTATTTATACGTTTTCTATGGAACCTCTTTCCTTAACTTTGAGACCACTTTTCTTAACTTTAGGGATTCTTGAAAAGTTTGGGACCACTTTACTTAAATTTAAGGATTCTTGAATTTTCTTGTTACGATGAATTTACCCTTTCATCAACTAGGGGTTTCTTGACCATTTTTTGGGGCTTCCATATTCACAAGGCCATAACTCTTCAATCGTGAGGATCCTTGGCATACCACCTATCACCAGAAATAGAATGACATTAATATTTGTAGTGTACCCCGATTTTTACTAAAATAAAATAAAAAAATGGGACGAAAACTAAAGTATATTATCAATCCAAAACTAGTTTATAACACATTAATTATTATTCTTGTACATTTATCCCACTCTCATATGTATACATATAATTTTCACTCGAATGGAATCTCCATCGTAAGTTAGGAGGAGAGTTAAAATCATTATATAATTTATGGCTATATCTCACTAAACTAATCCATGGTGTTTTTGTGGATTGGATCATATCCTAGATTATTATAAGTTATGTCATGCTTCTAAATTATTAAAATAATACCTTGATTTACATTCTGAAGCGAGTAAACATAATTTTCAACGTCCATGGTATAGGAGCGTTGGGGTTATCGACATACCCATGTGATACCAAACCATGCTAACGTAAGAACTAAAATGTAAACGATACATACAGCATTAAAGAGTTTTGAAACTCATAAAGAGGTGGATTCAAGTCATAACAGAGCCTAGGTCATTATATCCTGTAGCCATTCAATACATAACATGTCCATTAATGGTGATATAACCTACCAATACTCTGCATCATGACACTATAAGAACCTGCCAAATGTGGGCTCTTCACTTCATTTGAATCACATGGAAGTAGTGTGGATAGCGTACGAGTCGCTCTTTCCCATGAATGAGAGGCTCTAGGTGTCTTTACGCCCCTCGTGGTCGCCCTTAGTCTCATTTTAATTTTCTTCTTCACCGTGTGACTCTTCGCGACCTGCGATTATTGGTAGTGTTCCGACCTGGTGAAGAATGGAGGTAAATACATGCTGGAAGAGATACTCCATAAGAACGGGTAACCAAACACATGTTTTGGAAAAAAATCAAGGGGTTTCTAGTGCCATGCGTTCTCGGTGAAAAAAATATTCTCTATGTAAAACGTTCTCTGGTGCAAGAAGTATTCTCTATGTAATGCATTCTCTAGTGCAATGCATTCTTTGTGGTTCTATATTACATTCCTCGTGTTTTTTTTTTATTTGTGGTTGAAACCACACGATATTTACACCTCTATATACATTTTGTTCCAGTTCCCTTTGTGATAAAGGCTTCACTTGTCTCTTGTTTAATCCTTTAAGTTTTTCAATAGGGTTTGATTTCAAGAGTTAGGGTTACTGTGTTTTCTTCTTTGTTGGCTATAATTCCTCGAGCCCGTACCCTTCTAGTTTTTTCTCAAGTCACAACCGTGGTCAGAATTTACTGTAAAACGCTACCATAAACTAAACCCTTTTTGTTTCTTTCTAATCATTTTGGCTTTAGGTTGAACATAGGTCGCTACACCTCCTGGCCATTTCTCCAGAAGGTTCTGTGCAAGATAATTATCGGACTTGAAACTTAGAATGTGCAAGCCCTGCATGAAAGTTATTTCGTGAAAATTTATGGTGTTTTTCTTTGCTATTCCAGGACTTAGACATAAATTGTGAATCTGTTGTGCTTATTACATGATATTAATTACACAACTGTCTATTTAAAATTTGTACGGTTAAATTCTTATCTCAACTGTGTCTATTTTGTTAAATATATTGTACCCTCAACAGTATGACCGTACACTGCCAGCTGTACTGGACAGCTGTACTTTCTATTTTTGTCTTGCTTGAGCATATATAGCTCGACCATCTACATTGTAAGTGTGATCTTATGAGTTCTGTACTTCTTCATACATTTGAATATACTATTCTTTTCTCTCTGCATTTCTCTGTCCTTCACAATTTATCATGGTATCAGAGCTTCAGCAGTAGAAGGCTTGGTAAGCCTCTTCTGCAGTCGGAGAGAAACTTCGATCCTCTGGTAGAGCCTCCACGAGATCTTGAGAGCACGCGTCATAGACTTTCACAAGGTTTGGAAAGCTGTCAGCAATACTCTTTAAATATTGCCGTGCAAGTCTTCTGCGAGGAGAAGCGGAGATAGCGGAGAAGAAACTTTAAAACGCACGATTTTTCAAAGAACCGTCAAAGATTGTGCAGAAGAAGGATTCGCGAGCGGAAGTTGGCAAAGAACTCGGCGCTCAAAATTGTTAAAGATTCATGAGAAAAGCAGAATCGTTTAAAGATTTCAGAAATCATCAAATAATAATCAAAGATGAAGAAATAGCAGAAGAGTGCGTGAATTTCTTTCAAATTTTTGAAAGATTCAAGAATCTTTCTTCCATGAAGGAATACATCCAGGTCGTCAAAGATCGCATCAAACACGCAAGGAACAACCGGTGAGGCCATAAGATTCGTCCCTCGTCACGAATTTGGTGACTCCAGTTCATAAAGGGGAACAAGCGGAAAGAGCGAAAGAATTCCGGCCCGTCCGGATCTTGAACCACAGGCCCGATAAGTAGTTAGATCGTGAGGTTACCCACGACAATTGAGTCGTGTGGGCGCCTGAGGAGGTTTTTTCATGCGAAATCCCGCCGTCACCTTGACCGTCCGATCAAGAGACTGCGATGGCGAGATCTATCATCGCACAATCAGAGATCGGGTTGGAGGAAGCGAGAAAAGATCCTCTCTCAAAACTCCCGTCATAAAATGTGAAAATCGAAAGCGATCCGGTCGTCCATCTCAGGGCCAATTGGCGACCGATTAGCCATGGCATGCTCGGCGACCGGGGTTTCAAGTTCGTCGATGAAACGACATGCGCCAGTGTGAGAAATGTGATCGCGATATAGAGATAAGATCGACCATCCGTTTACGGTAGGACATTGGCCCGAACATCGCCGGTCTGCCGTCGGCATTTTGAGTTGGGGTTTCAAGTTGTCAAAGGGTGACATACATAACTCCTTAATCGCGATATGCAAAAATCGATAAAGATCTCGGCCGTCCATTTTTATTGGGACGGTGGCGGACATCGAAGACTGCCGTCGGCGTATCGGTGTTCGGGGTTTCATGTTGACAGATATTTGGAGCATCGCATGTCGTGATATCCCGAGGATGCATCGGGACCGTCCATCTATCTGGATCTCGTGCGTAAATCCGGTGACGACTGGAAAAATTCCGAAAAGGAAGCTGCCCGGCACATCGGGATTCGGAGAAGAGTGCGAAACGAGAACAGGTGATCGGGTTTCTTTCGGTGAAAATCCACGATGCATATCGCGATCCATGCTGCTTTCCGGGGCGTGGAAGAGATCGAGGCTTTTGGGAAAAGTCTTGATAAGCGAGTTCATCGATTTTTCGAGATTCGACATTTCATGGATCCTAGACATAAGAGGTCCGGGACACATTATATCGCTAAATCGCGAGGAGAGATCACGCGGCCAGGTAAATACGTTGGGACGCGATGGCGACAATCAGCGAAATCCGGAAAAGTCGAGAAAGGCAATACCATCGAAATATTCGGCGATCGCGAAATCGAGGATGCAAAGAACCTCGACATCAAAATCGCGAAATCAGATTAGCGATATCCCGATACGATCTGGACCGTCAGATCAGTACTTGCGATGCGGGCCGTTGAAAAGTTGAAAGGCTATTTTTAGCATTTGATTTGAAAATAAAGGAGCGAGCTATGCAGCTTACACAAGAAGCGTGGTCCATGCGAGACCAAAGGGCATCTAAAGCCGATAATCTCCTATCGACCATGTTGAATCAGCAATCGTTGGAGGTAAATACGGTACCCTCTATTTTTAAGCTTTTTAAAAAATGGCGATAAACTAGCAATCTTGGCTATCCCGGTTGATTCGCTTTTGGGTAAAATTACGAGTCATTCTGCCCGGTAGGAGTCATTCCTACAAGCACAAAGTCGGAACCCGGTGGATCCTAGGCTATGTGGGTGAATCGGCCCGCCCTCAACGCCATGACAATCGCATGAGAGAATTACTCGGAGCGCTCGAGGACAAGAAACAAAAGCGAGAACTAAAGTTGAGAATTACGTAGTTGGAACCGATTTTTGAAAATCCACAGTGGTACTTTGGCGGGCACAGGACATCCTCAAAGCACGTCTACCAAAGGAAATGATAGGGTAAAAGCGGTTAAGCGCGGTCCTTGTGGACTGGTCGAGACTCGGGGATGACGAGTCGAAGCGTAGATGGTTCATGACCCGAGTTATGGGCGTATGAACCCGGTCGGTCATTGGTGAAGCCATCATTGATCAACGTATTGTTGAGAAAATTCTTAGAATTTTACCAAGGAAATTTTAAATGGTTGTAACAGCCATCCTTGAGTCCAAGGATCTGTCAAGTTTTTTAATAGATGAATTAATTGGTTCTTTGTTGACACATGAGACAAGACTGTATCTCACATATGAGTCAATCTCAAATGACTTCCAATATCAATTCTCATTCCAAAGGGAAGGCATAGGATGGAAGTAGAGAGAGAGGGAACACTCGGGGTAACCCTCATAACAATGGAGGAAATGGACAACAATATCCCACTCAGAAATTCGGAGTCAAAGAGTAAACAATACAATCAACATACGAATTTCTACGACCTCAAAGTGAGGGAAAGTCGAATGACAATCGACATTCAATGTTTTTGTGCAAAAAGTATGGGCACTATGAATCTGAATCACCCGAGGAAGAAGCGAGGAGCAGATCAACTCGAAGAGCACATGTGACAAATCTGCGGGGAGAAAGCTTCGGAGGTATGAACACCAAACACACAAAAAAGTGACAACAACCTAAAGATCTCACGGTTCTTTGGGCCGATTGGTTGCAAACAATCCATATGAGATTCATATTATTTCCAACATTGATTCTTCAATTGCATCTAATATTACCCTTGGAAATGACTATTTAGTCAAAGTTCAAGGGAAGGAACTATACCTATTCTTACTAAAGAGAATGTAAAGAAAGACATATCTGCGTCTACCATGTTCCGGACTTAAAACATAACTTGTTAAGTGTGGGACAGCTCATTGAAAAAGGTTATAAGGTACTTTTGAGGGAATATCTTGCAAAAATCCTAGGTAGAAAACCCGAGCAGAAAATTGATTTACGAGAAATCTATATATGACTCCCAATAGGATGTTTCCCCCTCACCCTCAGAACTGCAAAACTGAATCAACCTTATGCACAGAATGAAACAACCATAAATGAAACAATGGTTTGAAATACAAGACTTGGACATCTACCTTTTGATGCGGAGTCTTCTTCGCAAAAACTCCATGGTCAAAGGTCTTTCCATCTTTTTGAGACAAATTCCCCATGTGAGTCCTTGCATACTTGGAAAACACAAGTGAACGAGTTTTCCACAATCTTCCAATCAAACCAAACAACATCTTGAACTTGTCCACAGCATTCCATATTTGATTCAATGCAAACAAGTCAATGGAATTGGGCGGACTTTCTAAGTTTATTGATGACTTTAGCAGGAAAGTTTGGTTCTATTTTCTTAGACACAAGTCAGAAACATTTACAAAATTCAAGATTCAAAGGTTTGGTAGCAATTGGTAAATTACCTCCAAGTACTTTCGGGTGCAGGATAGGAAATTGGAATATAAACTCTGAGAGGAATTTTACAAACTTCTACAAGTCTCAGAGACATCATCATACAAACAGCGATAAGGTACTCCCGTGAGAATGGGTGGTGAAGAAAAAAAATGGAATATGCTTCAGATATGGCAAGACACTTCTTGAAAACACTTGTCAAAATGCTTTTGGAGTGAAGTAGTAGCATCTTTCAGTCTATCTTTTAAGCGGATCACCAACCATAGGTCAGGATGAAAGTTCCAGGAAGCTTGGGGTGGACGAGCTCAATCTAGCTCATCTAAGGACATTTGGATGCATGCTTGTATGCACCGTACCTTAGAATTAAGGAGGAAGCTTGATGAGAGAAGTGAAAATGTGTTTTCAGCGGCTGGAGTGAAACCTCTAAAGAGGGCTTTACAATCCCATCACCAAGAAAATAATTCTTAGCAGAGATGTACAATATTTGGAAAACCAATTCTGGGATAATTAAGAAAACCAGCAAGTGGACAATCAAAATCCATTGCTACCAAGTTCTGAAAACTGAAAATTGAAACCTGAGTGCACCTCAAACTGGCTCTCAGATACAAGTCAAGGACAAGCTTGAGGAAAACTCAAAGGTAGTTCAGCTTCTAGCCCGGAGAATCATTCACGAACTTCTGAGAATCCAAGGCACTTCAGCGAAGTTTGAGATAAATCCATCAGGAGTTGGATGACTTTGAGCAACATAATGTTTTTTCTTTAATGTCATGTCAGCCCACATCTGCTAAGGGAAGCGGCTAAAATTTTGTGAGGGCCAAGCCATGAACAAGAAATTGACTCCATTAGGAAAGAACAAGACATGGGATCTTGTTCATTTGCCAAGACACAAAAAGAGTATTGGTAGTAAGTGGAACTGTAAAAACCAGGCTCAAAATGAAAAGAATGATTGAAAGCACAAGAATGGAACTTGTTGCCAAAGGATTCTCACAACAACCGAACATTGATTATGGTGAAAATTTTTGCTCCGATTAAGATTAGACACTGTAAGAACTTTATTTTCCATAGCATCACAACACAAATGGCAAGTATACGGATGGATAAATTGACATTTCTAAATGGATTTTTTAGAAGAAAAATTTTATGTCGATCCAACCACACGGTTTTGAAGTCCAAGAGCACCCGTCCAAAGTGTATCGGTTGAAGAAGCCTTGTATGGCTTAAAGCAAGCTCAAGAGCTTGGTACAATGAAATTGACACTTACTTTCAAATTGAAAGTGGTTTCCAGCGAAGTCCAAATAGACCACTTTATACCAAAATAAGATCAGCTACGGTAAAATACTGGTATGTTTATATGTTGATGACATGATTTACCACGAGGAAATCTAGAACTAACTTGATTTCAGTACGTACAATCTAATTTGAGATGATAGATCTTGGCATCATGATATTTTAGAGGCATTGAGGTTCATCAATCGGCCAAAGACATTTTTTATGCAACCGGCAAAAGTGTACGTGAACATTCTCAAAGTTTCCACATGGAAGTTACAAATCCGAGAAACACCACTGTAGGCTGGTAAAGCAGGCAAGTGAAGGTCCATAATTCATACATACAAAAGTTTAGTAAATGGTTTGTTTGTATCTTCACGACGCTAGGCGACATCATGTGTCACAACTAGTGTTTCCGATTCGGAATCACCCAAGGATTCACAGCGGAAAATGGCAAAACGAATTTTGAGATCGTTGGAAATCTCAATTTGGGTTTTATAGTGGTACACTAAATCACAGTAAAGTAATCAACTCTTTGGTTACACGGATAGTGACTTTGCAGGCAGCATAGATGACCGGAAAAGCACATTCGGATATGTTTTTCAACTGGGCACGAACCTGATTCATGGGCATCGAAGAAATAGCCAATTGTATCCATATCTTACGAGGAGGCCGGTATGTAGCTGCTACCTGACTTCTTGTCAGCGGTGGCTGAGATTATTGAAAGACTATGTCACAAAGCAGAAGGATCAACTCTGGCCTGCATGACAACACATCGGCAATTACGTTATCCAAGAATCATGTGTTACGAAGAAAAGTAAACACGGTAACCTCGGTTTGTTCATACAGCAGGCTGGTCAATAATAGAGGACGTGCACTACAATTTTGTGGTTCTAGAGATCCACTTGCTGATAACATAACCACTAAAATTGATTTTGACTTCCAGGGGGTGTATGGGCATGATAGATCGCTGGCGATTGTAGCTGTTGAGTCTAAGAGAATTATTGATATATTTCACCAAGCCACTAGGAAAGTCAGTTTTTGACTTCCAGAGACAACACTTAGGCATAGTCAGTGCTGCTGATTGTAACTGTTGAGTCTAAGAGGGAGTGTTAAATATATTGTACCCTCAACAGTATGACCGTACACTGCCAACTGTACTAGACAGTTGTACTTTCTATTTTTGTCTTGCTTGAGCATATATAGCTCGACCATCTACATTGTAAGTGTGATATTTTGAGTTCTGTACTTCTTCATACATTTGAATATACTATTGTTTTCTCTCTGCATTTCTCTGTCCTTCACAATTTATCATATTTGTATATCAAGGTTAAAAACTTATTTCGTTTTAAGTACCGATCATTGTTTCTCCTTATGTATTCATTGGTAAAAATATTTCTCAGAAGAATCGTGCTCCGTCACTGTTAAAGCATTACGACCACCTTGGTAGCAACCTTGTAGCTCGTCTTCTAAAACTAACGTTCCATCTGTATGAAGTAGGGATTACTTCCATAGGTTTTCTTGAAACAGGGAAGAATTCAAACTCTGATAAAACCAAATGGTTTTCTTGTTTATTACTTGATGTTCCCTAGATTCGCCCTCATTTGCAATATCTTTGGTTGTATGAATGATACAATGTTTTAGTAGGGATTTGGATAATATATTTTTGTATTAATAAACCTTAAAAAATTAATTAGGTTCTTACAATAATTATGTAAAATTATTGTAGGAATTTCATCTCTGTAGGAATTTTATCTCGGTAAAATTATTGATCATTATCCCTGTAGGAATTTCATCTCTGTGTTATAGAAAATTAATTGGTAGTTCTGTTTAATTGTTAGCTTCACCACACTCAATTCCTTCTGTTCCTTTGGTCCTCTATACAAGGGTTTGGTAAATACTGCTAAGTAATTATTTTTTTATGATTACTTTGTACAAGGACTATTTGGATGATTAAATGGTATATTTTTTTTAAGCTTGTTGTGGCTACCTCCCTCTTAAATTATTATTTCAAGTTTCTTCTCTTTAATTACAATTTGTAATTCTTGTTTATAATTGTTATTTGTATTTCATATTCTAAAGACGTGTATAGGAATGAAGAAGTAATTTTCCTTTTTTTAATTTAAAAAATTTATGCATAGATATCTTTTGATGATGGGTACTTTATTTTCTTGTGAGGGAACCCATGAGATGGTTATGAACCCACTCCAACGAAGAGAATATAATATTCACGATGGATCCAAAATAAGTTGCACCATTGCCTTATTTTAATTATCTCATTCTTTAATTACTTGAACACTAGTAAAGTTGCTAATACCTTCGCATTATTTATTTTGCAAGTTGGAAATAACACTGTGCTTTGTGAAAGAAACGTCCTGCCACCAAAAAATATTTGGGTTCCTTGTTTTCCTTCACCCATCCATGTGCACATTCACTTCAATTACAGACAATTTTATGTAGACTTTTAAATATCTGTTTAAACTAGTGATGGAGTTGTTGGGTGTATGGAAACCCCATATGTAAAATTTGGTGAGTGACCTATTGACTGTAATAAATGTATTTTGTCAAACATTATGAGATTTACTGTATCAGATATCTTTCTTTGTTTATAGATAAAAATAATGCATTTGAGACTTTTATTCTTTTCCACCTATACTCACATAATAGTAGAAATTTCATTATTGTCTATTTATACTTGTTTCAGTGTGAAGTATGCTTATTTTGTATAGTAAAGAACAACCATCAAAGAAATAAGTTTATCATGGCCAATAACAATATATAAACAGTTTTATATTTATACTAAACTATAACACTTCTTAAAATGTCACTATAGATAGTTTTACAGAGTGGAAAGCCATGAATATAACACGGCTACCATGTCCTCTTAAATAAATTATGATTTATATATATGGAATATAAAACTTACTATCAACCATATAATATCTGCAATATAATATCAACAATAAAAGTACATAGTTGATAAACATATCTAAATAATGTTGTTGGGAAGAAAATGGAACAACCACGTTTCACCCAACCGTAGAAACATAACAACCATGATCACTTGTCTTGATCACCCCCTAGCCTGACCATGACTCCATAAGGGAAAACCGAGGCACACTCCTTAGCCATTGTCACTATCAACAGTTCAGAAAAATGTTTTGCCTCACACGAAATGTGTTCATAAAATAAAAAATGGTTCTCATTCCCCAATATACTAAGCAACATCATGCTATTATAACTATAATTTTCACCATACATGCTTACCTCCTCACACCATCTCATATGCCTTCATGAGTATTGAACACCTCTTCTTAAAAACACCCTTTTTAATAGCCCACATGCCCTGCTCCACTACAACCTGCATGTACATGACTCACTACAGCCCGCGTGTATTTACAAAAGCACGAAAAAAGGAAAATTGTTGATGGAACACACAACTTTGGGTAGGTTAACAAAACCTTTTGGCTATGCATGGTCGGCCATTCGACCAAATACCTAGCTCCTTCTAGCCTATAAAAGAAGGGGTAAGGGTCACATTTGAAAAGGAGGAAAATCGTAGTAAAGAAAGTATACCCAATTGAGCACTCCCTTGTCCCAACCTTTAGCCTTCCTTGTGCAAAGAGAAATATAGAGAAAAGCAGTTGGAGGATAGTTGAACCACATATTGTAAGTTTACTCTTGTGAATATTAATAAAAAATGGAATACTTTTCTCGTCCCCCCATATCATGTGTTAGAGTTTAATGTTTATTTTATGATATTGTCACAAATAACCAAGCAATTAGTATATGAAATGCATGTTCGTAGCTTTTTGTTTGTTCATGTGTGAATGCAAGTCAGCTTTGGGAGGAGGCTTGCAATCAAAGAGCGAGTGAAAGCAAAGGGATCGACAACAAACGTCATAAATAAGGTATGTTCACTTGATGTTCTTAACTGTGTATTTTCTTAAGAATAATGAGAATTAGGTCTGGGATAATGGTAAAAAGTAGGAATCTTTAGGTCTTTTCTGCATGCATGATAAAACCCTAAGTGCTAGTCCGTAGGGGTATTTCCCACTCATAATAGAATTGGTGACCATACTAGGGATCTCTAGGGTTTTCTCAAAAAAAAAATTTGGGGGGGGTATTTTTAAAAATTGGTTTCATTACTTGTTTATAGAGTTTTTGCAAAAGTCTAAGCTAGCAGGGATTTAGGTCTTCCATACAAGTTCTTCCTACTTACTTTTCTTAGATGCATTTTCTTTTACGGGAAGTCACAGAGGTACACGCGACCTACGACCTGTATAAGGCTTGCATGCATGTACACGCACCCAACCTTCACATAGACCACGTGGACATGCTAGTTGATGAAGTGACAATAGCGTGGTTAAGTTCAATTTTTTTTTATTAAAGAGACAGTCATCCTCTTCCCTGTCAGAAGTGATCATTCTCAGGGGTTTTTTAAAACTCATTCTCGTCTCTGTTTTTGCAGTTTGTAGCTTAGTTACCACTTCAGATTGGGTTTGTTCTATGAAATTTTCCTTGGATTTTTTTTATTTTCTGACAAAGTAAGTTTCTAAGTCTTAAAAAGATTCTGGTTCTCAAAACCAGTGGTCTATGCCAGTGTTTGATTGCTTATATTTTCATTTTTTTAAAGAGTTGTAGAGGTACACATGACCTGCATAAGGTCTACATGCATGTACACATGCTCTGACCTTTTACAGCTTGCATGCACAGGCTAGCTATTGAACTGTCAGATGCGTTCCTGTTGAGAAAAATTTTGTTCAAGGACAGACAATCATCATTTTCCTTGTCAAAAGTTATACCTATTAGGGTTCTTGGTCTTCATCATAGCAGTCAACAACTTAGGTTTGATCACAGCAATAACTTTCTTTTTCATTCAAAAGTTTTCTGAAAATTTGTTTTCTTTCATAGGGTTTCTAGATAAGTGGGAGAGTCTGATTTCATCACCTTGTGTGTTATTGTGAGTAACTCTTTGAGATCTACGCTTAGACCAAAAGTTTTTCTTGATCTTTTACTTGTTGTCGTATTTCCCTTTTTCTTTGCAAGCATTAAATAAATAAATAAATAAAATTCTTGATTTGATTAAGTAGTTGTTGGTTTTCATTAATAACAAGAAATTATTTTTCTTTCATAAGCTCTTGGTTGTTTACATAGGAAAATAAGTAGCTCGTAGTCAAGAGAAATACTATTTTGAGTTTGTTGTTGAAATATATTAGAAAAAATTTAGTTTGAAAAGTTTATTAAGAATTGTGTCAAGAAGAAGTTATTTTGTTTCCACATTTCTGTTTATTTTTCTTTTGTCTCTCAAACATCATTAGTTTCACTTTCACAACCTTTGAATTAAGACAAGCCATAAAAAATTAACGATTAATTAAAATCAACTAGACTTTAGGATTTTAGGGTCCATCAATTAGTCTAGGCTAGAGCCTTGATTTAGGTTGGAGAGGAAACTCTTCAAGGCTGCAAAAAATACATAAGAGTTTGTGCTAGGGAGTGTTAAAATTCCAGTATCGTGAATGTTATCCGGGAACCCCCTCTAACACAAGGGCTAAAGACGAGGTCACATGTGGAAAGGTAGCAGAGATAACCCCTCAAAAGTTGGACCAATCATAGTGGACAACATCGATCGTAGTGGAGAACACATATAGAGGGCTTGTCTTGGGATTCCATCGATTGCATTTTCCATGGATCTTTGTGGCTCTCAAATCCATTCGAGGTCCTCAGTTGTCTTCTGGACCACTTGATATCGATACCCTTGACAAGTTTCGGGCTCGATACCCTACTCATTGTGGTCTACCCAACTGTCAATTGTACCTGCCTGGTGACTGTTCATGCGCTCACAACCTAGTTGCCTATATTTTTTAGAGACATACACATGTGACTGCGGGAGTATACTGCGGTACCTAAGACAGACATCGGGCCACTCTTTGTAGAGTATACCTGGAGGGTTCTTCCATGTTCGAGTTGCACTTGCATCGGTAAGTTTCTCTAGTGTTAGTTCTTGTAACTATTCTTCCAACTAGTACAGTGTTTGCTTGTTTTATCTTGTAGGGACTTTTTTCTAGTGTGTGTTGTTTTTAAACGAATAAAAATACCTAGTGTGTCTTTGATCTTCTCACAAAGTGGAGGATCATGAGCTCCACTGGTCATGAAGGCTTCTTGGCCTACCACCAATTATACTGGAGCCACCCCCACCACCGCTTAGGCAAAAGCTAGACTAACAAGGGTCTTCTGAAGTGACCGGGTCATAGGAAACTTTGCCCGACCAATATCCAGAGGAACCAACTATTTCAAAACTTGGAGCGGAAGCTCTCAGTCGACCGAAAAATCCAACCACTGATATTTCAATGCTCATCATCATACAAATTTATCCTTATGGGCGCCACACAATGTCACACGCAACAATGGAAACAAATGTTGCCATTTCTTCTCAGAATTCTTCTATTCCCACTACGACTGTCACCACAGGGGGTGTTCTACCTCCTAACCCACTGTTGTCAGTCCGAGCCACCATGGTCTTGAATTCCTCTACCTCGAGTAGTGGTCCAATCCCATCTTTGGTGGAGGCCACTGCTCCTTTCACAAAGAGTGCGACAATCCATCCATTTTCATATGGGATGCCTAGCTCAGGTACAATCCTTGTACTATCCTACTCCACTTATAGACTTTAGGTCTCGGGGCAGAGAGCTCTAACACTCCTCTGCAAGGACCCATGGGGGTTACTTCATCTCCCTTTTATGTTTTCCCTTATGGGGGAGGTCATCTACCTCCTTCATCCCCTTCCCTCAGCGGTACCCATGAGAAATCCGTCGGGCCAAACACACACCATAGTTCATTTGGAGTAGGAAGTCAAGGAACACCTTCTCATAATATGTCGATCGGGTTGACACCATTTTCTTTGTTCGGTGCGTTTGGTAGCAACGCTTTCTCATCAATTTCTTTCTCGACTGGGGGCAACCCCGGTTATGGCCAACCTAATCCTATGTAGGGTACTACTTCTACACAAGGGGCAAACCCAGGAACTTCTTCCGCATCAGGACCTTGGAATTCTTGGCAAGGATCAGTTCCCTCGTCAGGAATGCTGATCTGGGGAAATTCTTTTCACAACCAATGGAACCTCAAGAAAGGTGAAATACCTATGCCCATGGGATCGACATGGGCAATCCTTCCCAAAGTCCTCTGAATGTAATTCACACCCAACCGTCTACGTCCTATTTTGGGAATCAGCTGATATTGTCTCCTCAAATGATAAATATGTATGCTGGTCATGGCCATGGTTTTTACCAGAACCCCGACCAGCAACCCAACTTTTCCTCACAACCTGGTGCTAGTCAAACACCAACCCCCTTTTTCCATGGTTATCACCAACAACCCAAGCTACCTTTCCTAGCAACCTTGCATTTCCCAGACTTAACAAGGTTGTTGAACAACCCTATCTGTCACGATCCGCATTGTCCCCCTATGCTGAAAAAGTTTCCTTCAGATATACCAAAGTTCGAAGCCAAGCCTAATGAAGATCCAGATGATGATGTGACTACTTTCCTCCTTTGGTGCTCATCTAATTCATTGAAAGACGACTTGGTATAGTTGCAACTGTTTCAACATACTCTCATTGGGAGTGCTGCAAAATGGTATATTGATATCAACCGCTCAAGATACTCTTACTTCAGTGAATTGGCAATGGATTTCCTAAATCATTTCCAGTTACTCGTGAGATACGATGCTGGCACAAAATTGCTGGCCAATTTTGAACAGACAAAATAGGACCATATCTCTCATCACATCTGAGAGGGGAGACACCAAAAGAGTTTGATTAAGGTGGCAGTCCCACCAACATTCTTGCTAGAGTGGTTTCTTAAGTATTTGGTCCCACAGTTATCCAAAGACATCGCAATGTTGTGAGTGTTTTCCGAAGAAGATGCAATCCTGAGAGCTCAACATCTTGAGCTAGTCTATTTTCAGTTTGGTCTACTATACAATATCTTTCCAGATGCACCACGATCAATACTTGATAAAACCAGACATCGAGATGGACCACATGCCGATGGTATTGTTGGTTCAGCACAAATAAAACCCTTTGAACAACTGACGAAACAATTGTAGCAATTGTCTATCCAACATACAACGGATAGCCAGACTATTGTTTTGACTGCTCCCCCTACGCAAACGTTGGATGTACACAATGTGGAATCGACAAATCCGAAGGCCACCTAGTAGCTTGATGGAAAGAAAAACAACATAAGAAGGGTAATGGGGATAATAAACCAACTAATAATGTTCGCGGGGGAAACACTTAAAAAATTAGGTCCAGGTATCTGTGTAATCTTTGTGCAGAGGACCACCTGACTCACTAGTGCCCACAGCTTGTGAAGGCCGAAAATTTATTGTCACAGCAACAACCTTATGTGTTAACAAACCCATTAAAACATGGGCAAAACTTAATTCAATCCTCTATGCACATGGAAGGGGGCAATCAAGGACCCCCTCTGTCTGCGTATAATGCTTCATCCTCGAATGTGTATATGATGAAAGGTGATGCATATATATCGACTAGAGAACATGACTACGGAAAGCCAAGCACCTTCTGACAAAGGTAAAGAAGTTGAGATCCCATCTCTTCCTATCCAGATAGAGAAGACGTTGGGAGAAACAATGACACGCATCCCAAAAGGTGCGTTCAAGAAAGCTTCTCACAACCCAAATGCAAGGGCCATCCAGAATTACTCAGTGGTGGAGGATTTGTCACAAACCCCTTATACGATGTCTTCTTTGGAGGTCCTCCAGAGCTGCCCTTCCCAAAGAAAGGATATGTTAGCCACT
The DNA here is from genome assembly GCA_010110895.2 of Picea sitchensis. Classification (NCBI taxonomy): domain Eukaryota; kingdom Viridiplantae; phylum Streptophyta; class Pinopsida; order Pinales; family Pinaceae; genus Picea; species Picea sitchensis. Next base: position 96,825 of record SNQJ01S0005629.1, on the reverse strand, counting down.
TTAGGATCTGTCGAGACTTCTAACCTCAATACAATCATGCTTGATACGGCCGACTTAAAACCTCGTCTCCCTTATGATGTAGCATTTCAGATAGTAGTGGCTTACTCCATGAAAACTTTTACTCGGAATATTTTTCGCATGGTGGTTAATGAGGGTCCCTTGACATGCATAATGTCTTTGGTGTGTTGGAAGGCCATTAGCCAACCCGCTTTGTCTCTGTCACCTACTCTTCTTACTGCTTTCAACAGTCATTCGTTCTGACCAGATGGCATCATCCCTTCTTTCCCCATGTAGTTAGGAGGGAAGACCATGTGTGTCGAATTTGAATTGGTCAATGCACCCCTCGACTGCAATCTGTTGTTAGGAAGGAGTTGGACTTATGCCATGCAAGCAGTGGTCGCTACATTTTTCCGGGTCTTGTTGTTTCGACACAAGGGTCGGATCAGGACCATTGATCAGTTGTCTTTCTACCATCCTGACCCTTCATTGGGGGCATCTACGGTCCCAATGATTGATAAACCTCAACCCAACATCGTTAACATAGGGGTTTCTTTGTTCCCACCTTTGATGGGTACTTTTGATTACCCACCTCCTTCAGGCAATGTTAAGATTGTATCCAATCAGCCTAAGGTTGAGATTTTCCAGGTATCGTCATTTCATACAACCTACTTAAATGATCTGTGGACACTTCCTTCCCCATCACTCATGATGGAAGGGACAGGGCATCATGGTACGGCCATGCCCTTGTCCATGAAAAAACTTGTGTACTATACAGTCCAACAATCTTCCACCAAACCTGATCTGACTCCCGCACAAGAGTTCAATCCGATTCTATAGCCTACTTGGGCTCAAGGTTCCCTTGTCGATACTGACTCTTTAGACTTAGTCTTTCCATCAGACGAAGCGATTATCAAAGAAATGAATATTCCAGACAAACCCTCAGATGATCTCCATCATAGATCTTACTTCCACCCATAATTACGAAGATTTGAGGCAGGGGAATTCACTTTGACTATGAATGTTGACAAGTCTTGTCCTATCAACCCCTTGGCTACACACGGTGTTTACGTCGAAGGAAATATGGAAACCATCACTGAAATGATTTCAATAGATATCTCCAAAACCCCTGGCATCATGGAAAATGTCTTTGTCAGAGAAAACCACTCCCCAGAGATGATGTCAGGCATCGACCCACGAAGTGTCGAGCCCAAGCAATATTTGTTGTCTTTCAAGCTCTCCTTGAAATCCAAAAGAAACATCCGACGAGACTGCATTTATGTTTTTCGTTCTCGTCCGGATTAACTAAGAAATGCAAACAATGACAGGTCTTCTTTTCATCCCTTTCCATACCCTCTAAACATGAAAAGATTGTTGAGCGATCTTGTTGACCTTCACACTCGTTAAACTGAAATTTGAAGGCAATTCTGTCCGCCGGTAGTTTACCCCCTTTTTCAGTCTAGATGGTCAATTGTACGAACAAAGGTACACTCTAGTGACCTTGTTTCTCTAGAAGAGTATTCTTAGGTATAATTTTAACCTTTTTTCGAGCCCGAGGGACTAAAATTACGAAAAGGGAACCCCCACAGAGTCCATAGTTAAGCTCTTTTTAGACTCCCTAAAATTGAAAAGATTGTCGAGTGACCTTATTCTTTCACACCTGTTAAAATGGTCTAGAAGAACATTCATGATGGAGTCCATAGCTAATATTTTTTCAGACTCCTTAAATTTGAAAAAATTGTCGAGTGATCTTGTCTTTATCACACTCATTAAAATTGTTTTGAATAGACATGTTGTTAGTGCTAGTTTACCCATTTTTTGAACTGACTAGACTACCTTCGAAAAAGATACCCCATTAGAGTCTCCTTTTACATTTCTTCAGACTCTCTAAATATGAAAAACCATTGTGCTTACCTTCTCTGAGCTCACTAAAATTACATCGAAGGACGTTACCATTGTGTGTTTTATTAATAGCATTTGCATAACTGCGTCTTTGTCCTAATGCCTACTCCATGTTGCTCTCAACTGAACCATCTGAAGCATGCCTTATACGCAAGCCCTATAGCACTTTGCCTTTGCTTCTTGACACCTCTGGCCCTGGGAGGAATTTTTTTGAATGTCCTTGATTTGAACATCAGTCATGTCCTTGTGCCTAGAACTAGTATGTTTGTGACACTCGTTCCCCCTTTGCAACGTAACATTCTTTTATTATTTTTCAAGATTTCCAAAATTATTGAAAAAGACAAAAAGATCAAATATACCCCAACAAGAGGAAGGGAATTTTTTTTCTTTTTATTGGCAACACAATGAGTTTCCCTTGGACAAAGTACATCCTTCCATTTGTTCTTCAAGATCTAGGATTTAATAGGACCTTAGGAAGTTGTTCTCGCTACATAGAGCTGAGTCCTCCTCTGTTTGGTTATTCTTACAAACATATGGAGAGTTTGTGTTGCCTCCTACATCATGAACTTATGTCAGTGCCATGCTTATTGAGCCTCAACATTTGTCGTGCCATTGTCCAAGGGAATTTTTTACCAAGCCTCAGTCGGCCCCTCTGCAGTTTGTCTCTTGCCCTCATGCCCGGCCATCCCGAAATTCCAATCAAGTCTTTGTTTGAAATCAATAAAGCCTTCAGTCTAATCATAAAGATTCTCTAGTCCATGATCGACGAGCCATCAAAGACCTCTGGGTAGTGAATTCATACACTCATATTAGACTCCTACCCGATTTTTGAAGATTTTGAAGTTGTTTCTCGAGCTCCGAAGGCCTCGTCTCTAGCCATCGGGCCATATCAACTTCTTGAATATGGTTACTATACATGTATATATTTTTGAATTTGAGATGTAGATCCATTGCGTATTTCTCACGGATACACTTTATATAGTTATATGACATGGATCTACAGTGTATTTGATTGGTAGCCATGATTTTATTTCATCTCGAGTATGGGTATGCCCGCATCAGTGAGACAATTTTTATTTTGCAGATGGCACCTCCCGAATTCTAGTCCCTGGGCTCACTAGTTTGGTACATTGATAACGATTGATAATGTATTTCGGCCATCAGATGGTCTTCTAACCTCACACATTAGGGGGCATACGTTATAGCCCTGATTTTCACCAGACATGCTTACCTGACATCAGGCCATCTCATATGCCTTCTTTGCCAATCTAGTACTAAACACCTCTTCTCTAAAACACCCTTTTTAAAGGCCCACACACCCTGCTCCACTACAAGCCACATGTACACTCCAGTTGAATCGATACAACCCGTGTGTACCTACAAAAGAACAAAAAAAGGAAAGTTGTTGATGGAACACACAACTTTGGGTAAGTTAACTAAACCTTTCGGCCATGCATGGCCGGTCATTTGACCAAATACCTAGCTCCCTCTAGCCTATAAAATAAGGGGTAAGGGTCCCATTTGAAAAGGAGAAAAATCATAGTAAAGAAACTATACCCAATTGAACATTCCCCTTGTCCCAACCTTTAGCCTTCCTTGTACAAAGATAAATATAAGGCAAATCAGTTGAAGGATAGTTGAAGAGGAGCCCAGGACCAGTTTCGAGGAGCAATGCTAACCACATATTGTATGTTTACTCTTGTGAAGATTAATACAAAAGGGAATACTTTTTCCGTCCCGCCATATCATGTGTTCGATTTGAATGTTTATTTTATGATATTGTCACAACTAACCCAACAATTAGTATATGAAATGCATGTTTGTAGCTTTTTGTTTGTTCATGTGTGAATGCAGGTCAGCTTTGGGAGGAGGCTTGCAATTAAAGAGCGAGTGAAAGCAAAGGAATCGACAACAAACGTCAGAAATAAGGTATGTTCACTTTATCTTCTTAACTGTGTATTTGCTTAAGAATAATGGGAATTAGGTCTGGGATGATGGTAAAAAGTAGGAATCTTTAGGTCTTTTCTGCATGCATGATAAAACTCTAAGTGCTAGTCTATAGGGGGATTTCCCACTCACAACACTTGCCTCCCACATATCTTATATTTACTTTGTTCCTAGGACTTTCCATTCCTTTGCCTCCTTGGGGAAATTCACAGCTTTACAAATCCCTGATTTTTAGGGGATTCTAGTGACAAAATTAAATTGCTGACACTTGTAAAAATCAGATCTGAGTGAACTCAAACTTGTTCCCCACTCATGGAGTCATAGTCAACTATTTTTAACCTCGTTGTTCAATTTGTCTTCCAGCATTTAATTTATTAAAAAAAAAATTTCATACATGTGTTCATCAAAATAAGAAAATTGGGCAAGTCAAACCTTTTCGCAACAATATAAAAATAATAATTACATATCACAAAATTCTAAATTCATATTTTCCATAAATGAAAATTTATTTCTAAATTTAAATTTCCATAAATGAAAATTTATTTATAAATTGAACTCGGAATTTATTTTCTAACAATTTGAGGATATTAAAATATCCATTTATGAGTGTCTTACCTTCATTTACCCTTTCCTTCATGTCCTTATTCCTCAAATAAACTTGGGTCGCATGACCACACATATGGTTTTCTTGTAGAGTTCTACAAAGAATCTTCTTGTGAACACCATGCTTAAATCTATGCCATAAGGGGACCACTTTGGAGACTTATCCAAATACAACCATCACTCTCAACCATACAAATGATGACCAACAATAAATTGATTATGTCCACATCTTTGGGGCTTCCTGAATTCTCAAGGATTGACATTAATCTCTTAGGGTTGACATCAATCTACAAGATCACTCTCTAAGGGTTGGCATCAATGACAATGAAATGTGAAAACTAACTGTCCAACAGGTCCAATATGTGGGTTGAATCTGCTATGAGAGCACCCTTTTTCGATACATGCAATAAACTCTAATCAATAACATGTGACAGATCATAATTATAATGATGTAAAATGGATACATGAAACACATCGTGCATATGCCTCAAAGAATCAGGTAAGGCTACTCGATAAGACACTCGTCCTTTATTTTCTATTACTTCAAAATATCCCACAAAACTTGGAGAGAGTTTAGCACCATTTCCAAACTTAATCGAAATTTTATGCGGCTTTACCCACAAAAACACATTATCACCAATCTCATAGCTACGATCTATACGATGCATATCTGCATAACTCTTTTTTTGATTTTTCCCTTAATATTTTTCTTTATGGTTTACCTCATTCATCCCCTTCGCTCGGCAGTACCCACCAGCAATCCATCGGGCAAAACACACACCATAGTTCATTTGGAGTAGGAAGTCAAGGAACACCTTCTCATAATATGTCGGTCGGGTTGACATGGTTTTCTTTGTTCGGTGTCTTTGGTAGAAACGCTCTCTCATTAATTTCTTTCCCGACTGGGGGCAACCTCGGTTATGGCCAACCTAATCCTATGCAGGGTACTACTCTTGCACAGGAGGCAAACCCAGGAACTTCTTCCACATCAGGGCCTTGGAATTCTTGGCAAGGATCAGTTCCCTCATCAGGAATGTTGATCTGGGGAAATTTTTTTCACAACCAATGGAACCTCAGGAAAGGTGAAATACCTATGCCCATGGGATTGGCATGGGGCAATCCTTCCCAAAGTCCTCTGGATGTAATGCACATCCAACCATCTACGTCCTATTTTGGGAATCAGTCGATATTGTCTCCTCAAATGAAAAATCCATATGTTGGTCATGGCCATGGTTTTTACCAGAACCTTGACCAGCAACCCAACTTTTCCTCACAACCTGGTGCTAGTCAAACACTAACCCCCTTTTTCCATGGTTATCACCAACAGCCTAAGCTACCTTTCCTAGCAACCTTGCATTTGCCATACTTAACAAGGTTGTTGAACAACCCTATCTGTCACAATCCGCATTGGCCCCCTATGCTGACAAATTTGCCTTTAGACATACCAAAGTTTGAAGCCAAGCTTAACGAAGATCCAAATGATCATGTGACTAATTTCCACCTTTGGTGCTCATCTAATTCATTGAAAGAAGACTTTGTACAGCTGCAACTATTTCAACGTACTCTCAATGGGAGTGCTGCGAAATGGTATATTGAGATCGACCGCTCAAGATACTCTTACTTTGGTGAATTGGCAATGGATTTCCTAAATAATTTCCAATTACCCGTGAGATACGACGCTGGCACAAAATTGCTAGCCAATTTCGAACAGACAAAAGAGGACCATATCTCTCATCACATATGAGAGGGGAGATGCCTAAAGAGTTTGATTAAGGTGCCAGTCCCACCAAATTTCCTGCTAGAGTGGTTCCTTAAGTATTTGGTCCCACAATTATCCAAAGACATCGCAATGTCGGGAGTGTTTTCCGAAGACGATGCAATCATGAGAGCTCAACATCTTGAGCTAATCTATTCTCAGTATGGTCTACTATACAAGATCTTTCCAGATGCACCACGATCAATACATGATAAAACCAGACAACGAGCTAGACCACATGCCGATGGTATTGTTGGTTCAGCAAAAATAAAACCCTTTGAATAACTGACGAAACAATTGCAACAATTGTCTATCCAACATACAACGGATAGCCAGACTACTATTTCGACTGCTCCCCCTACATAAACGTCAGATGTACACAGTGTGCAATCGATAAATCTGAAGGCCACCCAACAGCCTGATGGAAATAAAAAACAATGTATGAAGGGTAGTGGGGATAAGAAAAACACTAATAATGTTCACGGGGGAAACAATGAAAAAAGGAGGTCAAGGTATCTGTGTAATTTGTGTACAGAAGACCACCTGACTCACGAGTACTCGCAACTTGTGGAGGCCGAAAATTTATTGTCACAATAATATCCTGTTGTGTTAACAAACCCATTCCAATATGGGCAAAACTTAACTCAATCCTCTATGCTCACAGAAGGGGGAAATCAAGGACCCCCTCTGTCTGAGTATAATGCTTCATCCTTGAATGTGTATATGATGAAAGGTGATGCCTATATATCAACTAGAGAACATGACTATGGAAACCCAAGCACCTTCTGACAAAGGTAAAGAAGTTGAGCTCCCATCTCTTCCTCTCCAGATAGAGAAGACGTTGGGTGAAACAATGACATGCATACGAAAAGGTTCATTCAAGAAAGATTCTCACAACCCAAATGCAAGGGCCTCCCAGAATTACTCGGTCGTGGAGGATTTGTAACAAACCCCTTATACGATGTCTGCTTTGGAGGTCCTCCAGAGCTGCCCTTCCCAGATAAAGGATCTGTTAGCCACTTTAGGATCTGTCAAGACTTGTAACCTGGGTACAATCATGTTTCATACGACCGAGTTAAAACCTTGTCTCCCTTACCATGTAGCATTTCAGTTAGTAGTGGCTTACTCCATGAAAACTTTTACCCAAAATATTTTTTGCATGGTGGTTGATGAGGGTCCCTCGACATGAATAATGTCTTTGGTGTGTTGGAAGGCCATTGGCCATCCCGCTTTGTCTCCATCACCTACTCTTCTTACCTCTTTCGACGATCATTCGTTCTGACCACATGGCATAATCCCTTCTTTCCCCATGCAGTTAGGAGGGAAGACCATGTGTGTCGAAGTTGAATTGGTCAATGCACCTCTCGATCACAATCTCTTGTTAGGAAGGAGTTGGACTTATGCCATGCAAGCAATGGTCGCTACAGTTTTTCGGGTCTTGTTGATTCCACACAAGGGTAGGATCATGACCATTGATCAGTTGTCTTTCTCCCGTCCCGACCCTTCATTGGGGGCATCTACGGTCCCAATGATTGATAACCCTCAACCCAACATCGTTAACGTAGGGGATTCTTTATTCCAACCTTTGATGGGTACTTTCGATTACCCACCTCCTTCAGGCGATGTTAAGATTATATCCAATCAACCTAAGGTTGAGATTTTCCAGGTAACGTCATTTCGTACAACCTACTTAAACGATTTGTGGACTCTTCCTTCCCCATCACTCACAATGGAAGGGGCATGGAATCATGGTATGGCCATTCCCTTGTCCACAACAAAATTTGTGTACTACACACTTCAGCAAGCTTCCGCCAACCCTGATCTGACTCCCGCACAAGAGTTGGATCCGATTCTAGAGCCTACTTGGGCTCAAGGTTCACTTGTTGATACTGACTCATTAGACTTAGTCTTTCCATCAGACGAAGCGATTATTGAATAAATGACTATTCCAGAAAAACCCTCGGATGATCTCCATCATAGATCTTACTTCCGCCCAAAATTATGAATATTTGAGGCAGGGGAATTCACTTTGACTATGAATGGTGACAAGTCTTGTCCTATCAACCCCTTGGATACACACGTTGTTTACGCTGAAGGAAATATGGCAACCATCATTGAAATGATTCCAATAGATATCTCTAGAACCCTTCGCATCGTGAAAAATTTCTTTGTCAGAGAAAACTGCTCCCCCGAGACGATGCCAGGCATCGACCCACGAAGTGTCGAGCCCAAGCAATATTTGTTGTTTTTCAAGCTCTCTTTGAAATCCAAAAGCAACATTCAATGAGACTCATTTATGTTTTTCGATCTCATCTGAATTAAATGAGAAATGCAAACAATGACAGGTCTTCTTTTCATCCCTATCCTGACCCTCTAAACATGAAAAGTTTGTTGAGCGATCTTGTTGACCTCCATGCTCGCTAAACTAAAATTTGAAGGGACATCTGTCGGGCGATACTTTACCCCCTTTTTCAGTCTATATGGTCAATTGTATGAACAAAGATACACTCTAGGGACCTTGTTTCCCTAGAAGAGTATTCTTAGGTATAATTTTAACCCTTTTCCAGGCCCGAGGGACTAAAATTATGAAAAAGGAACCCCCACGGAGTCCATAGTTAAGCTCTTTTCAAACTCCCTAAAACTGAAAAGATCGTCGAGTGACCTTATTCTTTCACACCTATTAAAATGGTCCATAAGAACATTCATGATGGAGTCCATAGTTAAGCTTTTTTTAGACATCTTAAAAATGAAAAAATTGTCGAGTGATCTTGTCTTTATCACACTCGTTTAAATGGTTTTGAATAGACATCTTGTCAGTGCTAGTTTACCCCTTTTTCGAACCAACTAGACTACCTTCAAAATACATACCCCATCAGAGTCTCCTTTTACATTTCTTCAGACTCTCTAATTATGAAAAACCACTAAGCTTACCTTCTCTGATCTCATTAAAATTACATCAAAGGACGTTACCATTGTGTGTTTTATTAACAGCATTTGCATACGCACGTCTTTTGCCTAATGCCTACTCCATGTTGCTCTCAATTGAACCATCTGAAGCATGCCTTATACGCAAGACCTATAGCACTTTGCCTTTACGTCTTGAGACCTTTGGCCCTAGGAGGAATTTATTTGAATGTCCTTGATCTGAACATCAATCGTGTCCTTGCGCCTAGAACTAGTATGTTTGCGACACTCGTTCCTACTTTTTAATGTAACATTCTTTTATTATTTTTCAACATTTCCAAAATTATTGAAAAAGACAAAAAAATCAAATATACCTCAACAAGAGGAAGGGAAAAGTTTTTCTTTTTATTGGCAACACAATGATTTTCCCTTGGACAAAGCACATCCTTCGATTTTTTCTTCAATCTCTAGGATTTAATATGGCCTTAGGAAGTTGTTCTCACTACATAGAGTTGAGTCCTCCTCCATTTGGTTATTCTTCCAAACATATGGAGAGTTTGTGTTGCCTCCTACATCGTGAAATTATGTCAATTCCATGCTTATTGAGCCTCATCATTTTTCATGCCATTGTCCAAGGGAATTTTTTACCAAGCCTCAGTCGACCCCTCTGTAGTTTGTCTCTTGCCCTCATGCCCGACCATCCCGAAATTCCAATCAAGTCTTTGTTTGAAATCAATGAAGCCTTCATTTTGATCATAAAGATTCTCTAGTCCATTACCGACGATCCATCAAAGACCTCTGGGTAGTGATGTCATACACTCATATTAGACTCCTACCCGATTTTTGAAGATTTTGAAGTTGTTTCTCGAGCTCTGAAGGCCTCGTCTCTAGCCATTATGCCTTATCAACTTCTAGAAGATGGATACTATACATGTATATATTTTTGAATTTGAGATGTAGATCCATTGCGTATTTCTCACGGATACACTTTATATAGTTATATGACATGGATCTACAGTGTATTTGATTGGTAGCCATGATTTTATTTCATCTCGAGTATGGGTATGCCTGCCTCAGCGAGACAATTTTTATTTTGTAGAGGGAACCTCCCGAATTCTGGTCCCTGGGCTCACTGGTTTGGTACGTTGATAAAGATTGATAATGTATTTCGGCCATCAGATGCTTTTCTGACCTCACACATTAGGGGGCATAAGTTATAACACTAATTTGCACTAGACATGCTTACCTGACATCAGGCCATCTCATATGCCTTGTTTTCCAAGCTAGTACTAAACACCTCATCTCTAAAACACCCTTTTAAAAGGCCCATGCACCCTGCTCCACTACAAGTCACGTGTACACTCCAGTTGACTCAATACAACCCATGTGTACCTACAAGAGAACAAAAAAAGGAAAGTTGTTGATGGAACACACAACTTTGGGTAAGTTAACTAAACCTTTCGGCCATGCATGGCCGGTCATTTGACCAAATACCTAGCTCCTTACAGCCTATAAAAGAAGGGGTAAGGGTCCCATTTGAAAAGCAGGAAAATCATAGTACAAAAACTATACCCAATTGAACATTCCCCTTGTCCCAACCTTTCACCTTCCTTGTGCAAAGATAAATATAGAGAAAATCAGTTGAAGGATAGTTGAAGAGGAGCATATGACCAGTTTCGAGGAGAAATGATGACCACATATTGTAAATTTACTCTTGTAAAGTTTAATAAAAAAGAGAATGCTTTTCCCGTCCCGCCATATCATGTGTTCTAGTTGAATGTTTATTTTACGATATTTTCACAACTAACCCAACAATTAGTATATGAAATGCATGTTCGCAATTTTTTGTTTGTTCATTTGTGAATGCAGGTTAGCTTTGGGAGGAGGCTTGCAGTCAAAGAGAGAGTGAAGGCAAAGGGATCGACAACGAACGTCAGAAATAAGGTATGTTCTCTTTATCTTCTTAACTGTGTATTTGCTTAAGAATAATGGGAATTAGGTCTGGGATGATGGTAAAAAGTAGGAATCTTTAGGTCTTTTCTGCATGCATGATAAAACTCTAAGTTCTAGTCCATAGGGGGATTTCCCACTCACAACACTTGCCTCCCACATATCTTGTATTTACTTTGTTCCTAGGACTTTTGATTCTTTTCCCTCCTTGGGAAAATTCACATCTTTACAAATCCCTGATTTTTAGGGGATTCTAGTGACAAAATTCAATTGTTGACACTTATAAAAATTAGATCTGACTTAACTCAAACTTGTTCCCCACTCATGGAGTCATAGTCAACTATTTTTAACCTCGTTGTTCGATTTGTCTTCTAGTATTTAATTTATTAAAATTTTTTTCTCATACATGTGTTCATCAAAATAGGAAAATTGGGTAAGTCAAACCTTTTCGCAACAGTATAAAAATAATAACTACATATCCCAAAATTTTAAATTCATATTTTCCATAAATGAAAATTTATTTCTAAATTGAACTTGGAATTTATTTTCTAACAATCTGAGGATATCACAATATCCATTTATGAGTGTCTTACCTTCATTTACCCTTTCCTTCATGTCCTTATTCCTAAGATGAAATTGGGTCCCATGACCACACCTATGGGTTTCTTGTAGACTTCTACAAAGAATCTTCACGTGAGCGCCATGCTTAAAGATATGTCATAAGGGGACCACTTTGTAGAATTATCCAAATACAACCATCACTCTCAACCATAGAAATGATGACCAACAATAAATTTATCATGTCCACATCTTTGGGGCTTCCTGAATTCTCAAGGGTTGACATTAATCTCTCAGGGTTGACATCAATCTACAAGATCACTCTCTAATGGTTGGCATAAATGAAAATGAAATGTGAAAACTAACCATCCAACAGGTCCAATATGTGGATTGAATCTGCTATGAGAGCACCCTTTTTCGATCCATGCAATAAACTCTAATTAATAACATGTGACAGATCAAAATTATAATGACGTAAAACGGATATGTGAAACACATCATGCATATGCCTCCAAGAATCAGGTAAGGCTAGTCGATAAGACACTCGTCCTTTAATTTCTATAACTTCGAAATATCCCACAAAACTTGGAGAGAGTTTAGCACCATTTCCAAACTTAATCGAAATTTTATGCGGATATACCCACAAAAACATATTATCACCAACCTCATAGCTACGGTCTATACGATGCATATCTGCATAACTCTTTTGTTGATTTTTCCCTTAATCCTTTTCTTTATGGTTTATATATGATCTTCCATTTCCTGAATCACTTCTGGTCCAACCAGGACCATATCCTCTAGTCGATGCCAACTCAAAGGTGTGATACACAGTGTTCCATAGAGAAACTAAAAATATTTCATCTTTATTGAACTCTCGTAAGAGTTATTGTGCACAAATTCTACCAATGGTAAAAATTATTCCCATCGTTTATGTTGATCCATCAAATATGTTCATTCTTTCAGTTTTTCCATTAGTTTTAGGGTGGCATGTGGTACTAAAATTAACTGTGTGCCAAAATCCTCTTGGAAACTAGTCCAAAAACGTCTAGTGAATATTGATCCTCAATAAGAAATTATCTTTCTCAGTAAGCCATCCAATATTACAATTTTATTATTAAAAATTCTAGCTATGTCACATGATTGATATGTCGTACGAACTAGAATAAAATGCGCACTCTTTTTCAAAGCGTCCACAAATACAAAAATGCAATTATGTCTCCTTGTCGTCAATGGAAATCCAACATTAAAATCTATCAATATAACTTTCCATTTCAATTTAGGAATCACATGTGGTTGTAATAATCTCACTGGAGGTCTATGTTCAGCCTTCACTTACTGAAATTCAAGACATTTCTCCACATAGTTAACTGTAATACCCTTCAAATAAAGCATTTGGCATGTTATTAAGTTTCCTTAATTGGAAAATTTGAATTTAGAATTAGATGTAAAATTTGATTGTTGATTAATTTAATTATTGTGCAAGAAAGTGAATTTCCATGTGTCGTGAATTACTCGATAGATGTAAGGGATTACATTTTTATTAATTAAATGAATGGAACATAAGGAACAATAAATTTTAAAAGATATGATCATGAATCCATGAGTGGGGAAAAAGTTAGAGATGACCTTGGGAATAAAAGGACAAGCGTAAAAAGTCAATTTTGATGATTAACACACCCTGAAAATTATGTATTTCCAAGGCTACGAATTTCCAAAGGAGGGAAAATATCTTGGAAAGAAAGGAATACCTAGGCCAAGAATATAAACACACATGTGAGGAGGCTAAACACTACCTAGAATGGGGAAGGGAGAAGAGAATCTCTATGGAAAAGTTTTTTTTTAGGAAAACAAAGGATAATCAATGGTTGTTGGGTGAGCACAAAAGTGATATCCAACTACAAAAATATGAAAGGATTGTTGGAGAAGGAGACTTAATTCTCCTTTATGGATTCATGATCAAGCTTCGGGGTTGACTTGATCAAGTTTTTTGGTTGATCCACTCTACGTCTGGGAGGAACTTTGTTGTTCCTTCTCTTTTTCAAGGTTCCATATATATATATATATATATTCTCTCGTTAGATTAGTGTCTATTAGTGTCTAATTGTATTATTTATATGCATTTGTTACTCAAGGTTACAAATATTATAATAGAATCAATATGGAAATCAAATAGGAGTTAACATATCTATGGATCAGTAATATAATTGATACAATAAGAATAAAATGTGAAAGAACACATAGACGTTCTGAACATGTTTAAATAACAATATGGTAAATATGTATATTTTTTCTCTAGTGTGAAATTTTGATATGCATAAGTAAACATATGGTAATTTAATTGATAATAAAGTATCGAGTGCAATCCATTATTATTGTCTTTCCATTTCAAATATTGGATGTTTACAAGTGTCATAATTCATATTACAATCACAGAACATCAAGCAATGTATAAAGTTAGATTATGAAAACATGTTAAGGCCGACATAATAAAGAAGTATTAATTCTCTGACTTCTTCCTTGTGAGCTTAGTAAAAGGAACCTAAATACATTTCCTATTCATTTCTTCAAATCCTCAATCCATAAAGAAATATCCCTTGGAACTAAAACATACAATGCAAAATTAGTATGTATGTAATAAACAGATTAACCAAAGTAGAGAAATACAAAAATTGAAATTCTAGAGGCATATATGTATACCTCTACACACAAAATCAAAAACCAAGAGGTACAATTTGTTGTATTGGAAGTGGAAACGATTGATTTTGAAGTCCTGATGGTTCCTCACAAAACAAAGGCCCATCATTGTCTTGGTTTCCTTGTGAACTCTTGATATCTAACTATATAAACTCACTTTGCAACAAATCAAAAGGAACTGTTAAAACAAATTACTCTGTAAAACTATCAATTCTTTTTGGATGGACAGTAAAGTAAAACACAAAAAGTATTTAGGTAATAAATCATTTTCACAAGCTTGTGAACTGTAGATGAGACAAACCTTGCTTATAATTCTTTCACGAATGTGTCAATATTCAAGAAGAATGTAATAACGAAATTGTATTCTTGTATGTATTTTATAGGCATACATTTGACATGTGGACATGTAATGTAATGTTCCCCAAATTTCCCAAATAATTCTTTTTGTTTGTTTAGGGGACATTAAGTTCCTTGACTCTTTAAAATTGGATTGTGACACCGAGATAAACCATTAGCCATATCTTTATTATTTTATTGTATGCATAAAAGAGTTATCGTCATAAACTATCATAAGGTCTATCCATAATATCTGAACCCCGTAAAGCTAGATACCCTGCCTCCCTCCCGATTGATTCACTGCCAATACGATTCGCCGACATTGCTCTGATGCGGAGATGCAATTTTAGGTGCGGCAATGTGGACAAGCGGCTTTCGAAGGGAATATTAACATTTGCCA
>SNQJ01S0005629.1:49200-70130 GCA_010110895.2 Picea sitchensis | reverse complement strand
ACCATCTTTATTTTTCACAAAGAGGACTGGTGCTCCCCATGGTGAGACACTCGGTCTGATATACTCTTTGTCCAACAATTCCTGTAATTGTATTTTTAATTCCGTCAGTTCTAGTAGACTCATTCGGTAAGGTGCTTTTGAGATAGGGGCTGAACCAGGTAGTAGGTCTATGGAGAAGTCTATTTCCCTTCTAGGAGGTAATTATGGTGTCTCATTTACAAACATGTCTCTAAATTCACATAGGACAACAAAGTCTTCTAACTTTGGCTTATCTCTTTTTTCTAATAGATTTTTCACATGGATGGCATAAACTTGACATCCCTTTCTAATACATTTCTTGAGTTGCATCGCTAAAACTTGTCTAACTGATACAGGTTTTGGTATGCCTTGGGTTGTTCTATCAGTGCCAAAATCATCTCTATAGCTAAGTATCTTTGTATAACAGTCTAGTATTGCTTTGTGTTGTTCCAAGCAATCCATCTCGATAATCATATCATAAGATCCTAGTGGTAGGATGTTCAGATTGGTCCATATCTTTTGGCCATCTAAGCTGAACTCAAAATCAGAAATAAAGTCAACTACTTTCCTTTTAGTACCTTTTTCTAGTTGTACAAGCCATGATTTTGCGTGCTTTAGCTTCTTAAGTTTATTTGACTCTACTACATCAGGAGTAATATAACTTATCTTAGATCCAGGGTCAATTAAAACAAAAATTCAAGTGTCACTGATTTTACCTTCGATTTCTACCACTCAGGACTGGTGGTCAACTTGTCGACCATCTATGGCTGCATTTATCCAATGCAGGCTTCTACCCACGTCTCCCACTGTTGAGGCTTCCTGCAAATTATGAACAACAACTCTGTTTGCTGAAATTAAACGTGGAAAGTTCCTCCTTAGATGAGGCTTTCTGCATTCCAAACACTTTAATGGCTCGCATGAGTTGTCCCCAAAGTTATTCTTTCCCACATTTACCATTTTGCAGCTACCTTCCGCATTCATATGATTGGAGTGAAAATCCTTCCTTGGGAAACCTTTTGCTGCATTCTGATAAGGTGCTGGTTGGTATCCCTTCTTCTATTGGTTCATTCGATCTTGCTTCTTATCCTTCCAGGCCTTGGGAAACTCTACCCATTGTTTATACTAGTCATAGGACATTCGTGCGTTCTTGAATACCTCACTCAAGGATTTGGGGTTGTCAAAATCAATTTTGTCCCTGTAGAACTGTGGTAAACAACTTAAGAATCTCTGGATTTTTACCTCATCCTCCCAGATGTATGGTATGAACCTTAGTAGTTCCAGAAATTTATTTATAAGGTCCTCTATCATCATCTATCTGAGCCATAACTCATAAAATTCTTTCATCTTCCTTTCATAATAGATTTCATAAAGGTATTGTTTCTTAAAATACTTCTTAAAGTTGGACCATTCCAACTGCTTCTCCTTTAGGCCCTTGGCCAATTTCAGGTCCTTCCACCAAATGTTGGCCTTCCCTTTCAGATTGTATATGGCCATTCTGACATTCATGTTGTTGGAATAGTTGTAGATCTAGAAGTATTTTTTGATGTCCAACAACCATGCCTCAGCTTCTTCTCCTGTCCTGGATTCTCCATCAAAGGTAGTTGGTTTAATCTTTTTAAATTCTCCTTCAAGGTGGTCTACTTAATTTCTTTTTATGTCTGCTATAGTTTTGTCTTCAACTGAAGGTGTCCCTTCAGACGAACTGTCTCCTTTTTCTATTTCTAGTCTAGAATTCTTGGAGGACCTTTTCTTGACTTCTTCGTCATGCTTATCATATTTTGGGTTTTTCTTGGTTACTATACTACGCAGTAGGACTTCATTTATCTCTTGTTGTTCTTGCTATGCTTTCTTCAATTTTTCATTGTCTGCCTTGAAAACCTGCAGTTCAACAATAAGATTCCTCATTGTTTCCAACACCTCCATGGGTGAGCTTCCATCATTGTTTTGTCTTGGATCTCCAGGAGGTCCTTGATGCAGATTTCCTTCCATCCTGATTTCTACACCCTCCTGAGCTGCCATAATTTACAAAAACAGAAAGGGCTTTCTGTTTGTAACCATACGATTTATTAGTTTTACATAAATCAGAATAAATACTAAGCAGCTAATGTGGCCCTATTCAGGCCTAGTGTTGTATATTTTTCTCTGATACTATATGAATATACCTCAAAAATTGTCTGAAAAAATAAATTGTTTGTATAAGTATCCTTGAATAGTTTGAGATTCAAGCAAGCAAGCTTTGTGTTATACGTCTTGAGTCTGAAAGTTTGCAAGTGTCCTTACTGTTGTCAATTGTCATTATCATTCAACTTAAATTTTTATGATCGACGATAAGTGTTTACTCCTCATTCAATGTTTATTTCAATTCCTGTAATTATAATTACTTTCCTATCTATTTGTACCTATGACCATTACCACAGTCTTAACAACACAACCGACTTTGGGAGTTTATGGCCAAATCCTTATGCGTTAGACCCTACAAATAACCCATTACCATATGTTTACAACAGAAACGACTTTGGGGGTTGATGGCCTAGGCCTCATGCGTTAGTCCATACACATAATCACATGATGAAAATGACCAAATGGACTTAGGTAAAAGTAGAATATTAGTCTATACTCCTCTCGGAAAAGTTTAAATATAAACAGACCCCTATAGTTTTCTTTTTTTTAAATATCTGGATACAGGATAGTGGTTAGGTAAGGCCTTCTGGTTAAAATTAGAGTACAAATATTTCATAATCCTCCAATCATAATCAAATTCAACTGCACCGTTGGATTACAAGTACTGGGTCTCGTGCTTATTCCATATGCCCACTAGCTGTGACCACAGTCCTAATAAAAATGTCTTTCACATTTCGGTATTTCAGCATTTCAGCAAGTCGCAATCCCTGAAATGGATCCAGATCAATGGTCCACAACACTTCATAATATGATCCCTTCTTTTCTTAATCGAACGACTGATGGGATTTTTACGTTTTTCCCTTCAAGTCGTCATGACTCCAACATTAGAAAATTCATGATCAAAAAATCTCCAAAGTGATTGGACGGTTCACATAACCCACTGAGATGGACGGTTGACGGGATTTCAGAGTTTTGCCTTTTGGGTTTTCGAGACTCACTATAGTCCCTTTCGTCATTTCAGAGTCCTTGACATGCTCTAATCTTTCACATTTCACGACTTCATCATTCTTGTCATGAGTGTCCTTGACACCTCCAACTCCCGGTATCCAAAACTCTGAAATGGAGATTAAGTCGTGGTTTCGGTACAGTTGATTTAGTGTAACCCATTTTGTGATGGAAAATTCTATCATTGGAAGTAAAACAATGTATGGGATGTTCATTTGTTTCAATTTTGAATGAGATATGTTGATGAAGGAGCATCTTAAGTAGCCATCCAAGCAGCATAAAGGTGGAGGACAGCTGGAAAAGCATCAACGTACATTTTGAACTGTTTTGAAGAATAATGGATGGACATTATTGTAATAGCTAAGGGACCCGTACTTACATTTATATCTAGATGTTGTAAACAGATATTGAGCATTTCTCTCATCTGTCGAATGTAGAGGCATTTATGCATAATGAATGCGAGTAGGTAGATTTAATTTAATAGATTAGATAGTTTAGAAGCATAGGAGGGAAAATGGATATAGACACCCTCACCCTTGTATCATTGTAACTTTTTTGGGGATCATTTAGAATTCATAAGTTGTAGAGATATAACAGAGATTTGTAGAGAAGAACCCATGTACAGGAACACTTGAGTTAATATATGAAACTTTGACTCAATTTTTATGGTGTTATGATGCTTACTGTTTACATTAGTTAAATGGTATGTTTACAGTTGTTTTGTTTCTCTATTGTGCATTTATTTCAATGTTGTATTATGTGTATGATTTCATGTTGAATGTATGAAGTCTGAGAGAGAAGAAGAATGAGTTTCAATTCTTTCTCTCCCTGATAATTCCTATAAGGAGTGTAGTGAATGTCTGCAAGGTGTGCATTGACGAGGGTCTGAGTTTTATCTCATAAAGATCAGGAGAGATATTGTTGTTCTCATACCAGTTGAAGTGCAGGTGAAGAATAGAGCCATGTAAGGTGTGCACAAGCCAATTGAAGCCTTGGGTTTTATAAATCCAGAAAGAAGATTGAGAAATTACTATTGCAAATAGTGCATAGGGTCAGAGAGTCAAATAACCAGAGGTTATTTAAAGGTTTGTCGCAAGGAGTGTGAGAAGGGATCCTTTTTGGAAGATTGAGTTCAAAGGGAGACAACGATCGAAATCGTCTCAGAGAAGTCAAGTTCGGGAGGGAGAACATCGAGTCGTTTGGGCAGAAGTCATCAAGGGGTGCATCTGGTGGTCAGAATTCTCCATGGAGAACTCGTGAAATCACGAGGACCATAGGATATAGAGGAGTTGTAAGTTGGTTAGGATTTGAACAAACCCACCACCCTAATATCAAGAATCAATGTGGACTGTTGATCATTCTCAGTTTGAGCCGTTAGATCGTTTCAAGAATTTGGGATTCGTAAGTTTGGAGTGTAGGCCAAAATCCTTGGTCACTCTAATTTCTGAATTGCGAAAGGGATTATAAGGTATGGAATCAAATGGTGAAACTTCTTCATGGAAGAAGTGTCGAAATCTCGTGGACCATTGGATGAGAAGAAACAAGACCATTGATCCCCCTTTGGAGTGGAATTTTGAAATTTCGACATTTCAGGTTTCGGGAAGTAGAGGAGGCAGTGACTTTTGAATCGCCATATCACAGTCATTGATCTAGCCAAAGGAAAATTTTCAAAGTCCGGGGAATCATAAGGGAAGAGGAATGACTGTTGGTTGTTCGCTCAAAGTATCGAAAGTCAAAACTAGTGGGTAATAGGTGGCATGTGCTCTTTGCGTTGGAGGATTCAACCTTCGTTGACATTTTGTATTTCAATGATTGTAAAAGTTGCGACATTGCATCGAGAACCTCCAACTCGTGAAACTCGAAATATTTCGGGGCTTAAACAAAAGGGGTTTAATTAACTCTTTGCATTGTTTGGAAAATATCCTGTGCTAATATTAGCCCGAGGGTAGCGGGGTATGCACCAATTGTGGTATCAGATCACAAAACAAATTCTTTGCTTTCTGTAGTAGAGAGAAAAGAGGAAAAAATTTCAGCCATGCTACCGAGAAGAAGAGATAGGAAAATGCCTGATCAAGTAGTGGAAAGAGAAATGTGTGAGTTATGTGCTATACTTGTTTCTATGAAGACAACACAGAGGCACACAGTCAATGCTAGGGATATCAGTGAGGATGGAAGTGAAAATGAAGCCGAAAATGAAGAAGTTGCAGTTGAAGATGCTACAGAAGAACGCCTATTCAGGGTTGTTGCAAGGATAGGTGCCAGACCAAAAATGGACATTCCCATGTATGAGGAAAACTTAGATGTTGAAGAGCTTCTAGATTGGATTAGAGCACTAGACAAATACTTCGACTATGAATATGTTCAGGAAGATAAGAAAGCCAAACATGTCGCTACTAGACTTAAAGGGCATGCAACATTGTGGTGGGATGAACTGCAGGCTGACAGACGCTGCAAGGGCAAGCAGAAAATCAAAAGCTGAGATAGAATGGTTGCAAAGATGAAAGCCAAATTTATACCCATGGATTATCAAATCACTTTCGGAGGATGCAAAATTTGAGACAAAAGATGATGTCAGTGAAGGAATACACTGAATAATTATACAAGATAAACATCAGAGAAGGTCATTGGCAAAACGATGATGAAAAATTTTCTAGGTACATGAATGGTATACGAAATGACATTCAATATGAGATGGGCATGATGACTATTCAAAATATGGAAGATTCTTATCATATAGATCTGAAAGATGAAGAGAAGATGAGCCAGAAGCAAGGTCAAAGAGGCGGAGGTAGAATTCAAGCCAGAAGAAAAACAATTGCCCAAGACAAAACTCAGAAACCTAAAGAAGAGGGGAAGAAACCTCAACCTGAGAGAGGAGGAAGATCACAAGGAGGGAAGTATGCTGATAGAAATACTTTTCCTCGAGCCAGAGGAAGAGGAAGAGGTAGAGGAGGTGAAGTGAAATGCTTTGTTTGTGGAAAAATCGGACATAAATCCTATGAGTGTCCAGATAAGAAGAAAGATGGTGGTGAAACTCACATTGCCAAAGCTCAAGGATGAAATACTGAGGCATAAGATGCCGAGGGTAGAAGATCTTTGATGACGAGGAAAGTTCTCTTGAAGTCGGAGAAGGAGGCAGAGAACCTAGCCCAAAGAAACAGTCTGTTTCAGACTACTTGCAAAACTAAGGATAGGGTATGCAAGGTCATAGTGGACAGCGGTAGCACAGATAATCTCGTATCTATAGAGATGGTAGAAAAGCTGGAGCTGGAGAGTATTGTACATCCAAGCCCATACAGAGTTTCGTGGCTACAAAAAGGACATCAGGTAAATGTCACTAAATAATGTTTAGTTGAATTTAAAATAGAAGGATATAAAGATGAAATATTATGTGATGTCATTCCCATGGATGTTTTTCATCTATCATTGGGTAGACCATGGAAATATGAAAGAAATGTATTTCATGATGGGAGAAAGAGCATGTACACTATAGAGAAAAATCGTAGGACTCACATGTTGCTGCCAATTAAGGATAAAGAGGTGAAAATAGAGATGAGCAACACTGTACTTATCATGAGTGGGAAGAAACTTCTTGATGAGGTTAAGAAGAAGGAATACACATAATTTATTGTCGTTAGGAAGCCCATAATTGTTTTGACCAGTACGAGGATACATGATTTACCAAAAGAAATCTAGGAGTTGCTGGGAGAGTTTGTTGATATAATAGTGGACGAACTATCTTGTTCATTGCCACCTATCAGGAGTAAAAGTCATCATATCGATCTTATACCTGGAGCCAGTTTGATGAACAAAGAAACATATCTGTTGATGCCGCAGGAAAATGAAGAAGTTAAGAGGAAAGTCTAGAACTTAATGGACAAAGGATTGATTCGAGAAAGCTTGAGTCCATGCGTTGTTCCGACAGTGCTCGACCCAAAGAAAGATGGTGGTTGGAGAATGTGTATAGACTCAAGGGAAATCAATAATATTACCATCAGATATAGGTTTCCATTACCAAGGATGGATGACTTGATGGATTGCTTGAGTGGAGCAAAGTTTTTTTCAAAGATCGAATTGAAAAGTGGGTATCATCAAATTCGAATGAGAGAAGGTGATGAGTGGAAGACAACATTCAAGACTAATGAGGGGCTATATGAATGGCTTGTCATGCCGTTTGGCCTAACGAATGCACCCAGTACTTTCATGAGTTTGATGAATGAAGTCTTGAAGGATTTCATAGGGAAATTCATCATTGTATATCTTGATGATATACTAATTTTCAGCAAAATGGAAGAAAAACACTTAAAGCATCTAGTTGTCGTAATGAGGAGGTTACAACAAGAGAAAATGCTAATTAATATGAAGAAATCGTCATTTATGAGGACATAACTCATTTATTTGGGTTTTGTTATCTCTGCAAATGAATAAAAAATGGATCCAGAAAAGATAAAGGCAATTAAGAATTGGCCATCGCCGAAGAGTGTGTTTGAAGTTTGAAGCTTCCATGGTTTGGCTAGATTCTACAAGAAATTAATCCGAAATTTGAGTGGAATTAGCACACCAATGATGTATATGGTGAAGAAAAGACATAAATCTTTTCACTAGTCGGAGGAAGCAGAGAAGAGCTTCAATCTACTGAATAAGAAGATCACTAAGCAACCAATTCTGGTTTTGCCAGATTTTAGCAAGACATTCTAGGTCAGGTGTGACGTGAGTGGATTTGAAATTGGAGAGATATTGAGCCAAGATGACAGACTGATCACATATTTCAACAAAAAACTAAATGAAGCAAAGATTAAGTACTCCACATATGACAAATAATTCTATGCAGTCATACAAGCATTGAAGAAATGGAGACACTATTTGGTTCCCAAGGAGTTTGTTTTGTACAACGAAAATCATGCTTTCCAATTCGTGACTCGACAAGAGAAGTTGAACACAAAACATGCTAAATGGGTTCAATACATGCAAAATTTTACTTTTGTGATTAAACATATTTCTGGAATTGCTAACAAAGTTGTTGATGCTTTGAGCAGGAAATGTTTGCTTATGCGGGAATTCAGAGTCAAGACTTTGGGTTTTGATAACCTCAAAGAAATGTACAGGGATGACCCAGATTTTAAAGAGGCATATGAGGCATCTGAGAATCTAATTCTCAGGGACAGAAGCCAATGCACTGAATACATGATCCAGGATGGATTATTGTTCAGGGGAAATCAGATATGTATTCTGAAATGCTCCATGAGGGAGAATTTGATGAAGGAAAAACACAATGGAGGATTGGCCAGACATTTTGGTCATGATAAGACTTTCTCAAAGTTGAATCGCTCATATTTTTGGCCAGGGATGAGGACAGATGTCAAGAAATTTGTGGACAGGTACAAAATTTGTCATCACACGAAAGGGAAAAGATAGAACACAAGGTTATACCAACCATTACCCATACCTGAAAGGCCATCAAACGTAGTGATCATGGATTTTGTATTGGGACTGCCAATGATACATAGAGGATATGATTCAATCTTTGTTGTAGTCGACAAATTTTAAAAAATGGCACATTTCATACCATGCCAAAATACTAGAGATGCAGCTTATATTGCAAACCTGTTTTTCAAGGAAGTTGTTAGACTTCACATCTTGCCAAAGAGTATCATTTCTGATTGAGATACCAAGTTTGTAGTGAATTTCTGGAGGACCTTATGGAAGAATTTGGGGACAATTTTTTCTTTTAGCTCAGCATATCATCCTCAGATGAATGGACAGACATAAGTCATGAAAAAGAGCTTTGGAGATTTGTTAAGAAGCTTAGTGACTGAACACCACAGTCAATGGGATCACATTCTGCCACAGGCAGAATTTGCTTACAATGATTGACTCAATAGAAGCACAGGGAAGTGTCCATTCTAGATTGCATATGGAATGAAGACAAGGGGAGTTTATGAATTGAAAGATGTAGAACAAGTTGAATTCAGAAGTTCTAGTGCAGAGGACTTTTCAGAAGGGATGAAGGAGATGCACAGCCAAGTTAAGGAGCAATTGCAGAGTTCAAGTCAAGAATACAAGCGGAGAGCAGATCAACATAGGCGATAACTTCAATTTGAAGTTGGTGATCTGATTCTTGCACATCTGAGGAAGGAGAGGTTCCCAAGGGGAATGTATAATAAGCTAAAGATGAAAAAGATTGGATCGTGCAAGGTCATAAGGAAACTTGGGGCAAATGCATATGAGATTGAATTACCCGATGGGGTCGGAATATCACTGATATTCAATGTTGCGGATTTGTACCCTTTCAGAGCTAAAGAAAGAGGAACAGAGGAGGAATAGAAAGAAATTCAATGGAAAAAACAAATTCCTGTAGCTGTAGAGCCAAATATGGAAAGCATAATTGACAAAAGGGTTAGCAAAAAGACCAGGAGAAAAGAGTATTTTGAATACTTGGTCAAACGGAAGGGACATTCAGTTGAAGATGCCAATTGGGAGGATGAAGCAACAATTCATAGGCATGGACAGATCGTGCAAGAGCTCATGAATAGGAGTTCATGAAAATTTTCAAGTGAGGGAGTATGATGGAGGAGCATCATAAGTAGCTAGCCAAGCAACATAAAGGTGGAGGACAGTTGGAAAAGCATCAACACACATTTTGAAGTGTTTTGAAGATTAATGAATGGACATTAATGTAACAGCTAAGGGAAGCTTACTTATATTTATATATAGATGTTGTAAACAGATCTTGAGCATTGCTCTCATCTATTGAAGGTAGAGGCATTTATGCGTAATGAATGTGAGTATGTAGATTTAATTTAATAGATTAGACAGTTTAGAACCATAGGAGGGAAAATGGATATAGACACCCTCACCCTTGTACCATTGTAACGTTTTTGGGGATCATTTATAATTCATAAGCTGTAGAGTTTTAACAGAGAGTTGTAGAGAAGAACCCATGTACAAGAACACTTGAGTTAATATATGAAACTTTGACTCAATTTTCATGGTGTTATGATGCTTACTATTTACATTAGTTAAATGGTATGTTTACAGTTGTTGTTTTTCTCTGTTGTGCATTTATATCAATGTTGTATTGTGTGTATGATTTCATGTTAAATATATGAAGTCTGAGAGAGAAGAAGAATGAGTTTCAATTGTTTCTCTCCCTGAGAATTCCTACAAGGAGTGCAGTGAACGTATGCAAGGTCTGTGTTGATAAGGGTCTGAGTTTTATCTTAGAAAACTCAGGAGAGATATCATTGTTCTCATACCAGTTGAAGTGCAGGTGAGGAAAAGAGACGTGAAAGGTGTGCATAGGCTAGTTCAGCCTTGGATTTTATAAATCCATAAAGAAGAATGAGAGACTACTATTGCAAAGAGTGTACAGGGTTAGAGAGTCAAATAACCAGAGGTTATTTGAAGGTTTGCTGCAAGGAGTGCGAGCAGGGATCCTTTTCGGAAGCTTGAGTTTATAAGTGAAATCTCAGGAAGGATAACACCTTTGAAATGTTCAAAGGGAGACAGAGATCGAAATCGTCTCATAGAATTCAAGTTCGGGAGGGAGAACATCGAGTCGTTTGGGCAGAAGTCATCGAGGAGTGCATCTGGTGGTGAGAATTCTCCGTGGAGAACTCGCTAAATTGTGAGGACCGTAGGATCCAGAGGAACTGTAAGGTGATTAGGAATTGGAAAAACCCACCACCCTGATATCAAGAATCAAGGTGGACTATTGATTGTGGTCAATTTGAGCCGTCAAATCATTTCAAGAATTTGGGATTCATAAGTTTGGAGTGCAGGCCAAAAGCCTTGGTCACTCTAGTTCCCGAATCATGAAAGGGATTATCAGGTATGGAATAAAATGGTGAAACTTCTTAGTGGAAGAAGTGTTGAAATCCTGTGGACCGTTGTATGAGAAGAAACAAGAGAGTTGATCCCCCTTTGGAATGGAATTTCAACATTTCATCATTTCCGGGTTCAAGAAATAGAGGAGGTAGTGACTTTGGAATCGATAATTTCAAACTCCTAGTTCGTGAAATCCCAAAAAGATCTGAGTTGTTGGATCAAGGGAGGCTCACAGCCATTGATCTAGCCAAAGGAAAATTTTCAGAGTTCGGGGAATCATAAGGGAAGAGGAGCAACTGTTGGTTGTTCACTCAAAGTCCCGAAAGCCAAAACTAGTGGGTAACAGGTGGCATGTGCTCTTTGCGTTGGAGGAGTCAACCTCCATTGGCATTTAAAATTTTGGTGATTGTAAAAGTTGTGACATTTCTTCGTGAACCTCCAACTCACAAAACCCAAAATCTTTCGGGGCTTAAGCAAAAGGGGTTTAATTAACTCTTTGTGCGGTTTGGAAAAGATCCTGCACTGATCTCGGCCTGAGGGCAGGGGGGTCTGTGCCATATGTAATACTATTTTTTTAAAATAAATAAAGGGTTTCCCTTTCACCTACTTGTAATGGCATACTGGATATTTTATTGGTTTAATATACTAGCGCCATATTGGCTACTTCCTTGAAAGGACTGTGAAAAAAGGAAAAAATACTCGGCTATTGCTGGCTATATGTGTATCTTGTTTATGGTTGACTCCAAATCGCATGATGGTATATGAATTCAATTTGCACTTACTGTACTTGTGTTAAAGACTTCCCCTTTGAACTTTTAGGTGATTGTGTTGTTATGTACACAGTTAGGAATTTACTCAAGGGTATGTTTTAAGTTTTGGGATGTCCCTTCTTCCTTGGGCCTTCATGCCTCTCATGATTAGTTCTGGTAATTAAACTGTGTTAATTCAATTCACTCCAGTAATTTTCCAACATTTCAACCTATATCTTTTCATTAAACACCGATTGATATAAAGATGTGTAAATGTTGTAGATGGTCTATAATAATTCTTGATATTCGCAAGGTCACTTCCATACTTTATGTCAGAGATTAATCATTTCACTGCCTTATGATGGCAGATCAGTGGTCGTCTTGACCCTTCAAGACGTGAGGGTTCACTGTCAATCAGTGATCGCCTTAGCCTTTGCAGGCCACCAAATACCATCACCGCCCTAGTTTAATTTTTTCTAAGGTCAAAGGGGAAAGTTTTGTTCCTATAAATACTTGAATCATATTGTAATCCACATACAGAGGGTGAGACAAGAGCTTGAAAGCATTTCTTTTTTAATTGAACTTGTCACTCTCTATTTTATTTTACTGAGTTTGTAAAATTTGTTCATGTTTTCATTTTTCAGCATTCGGAGTTTATAGTTTCAAGTTGCATGGAGTTATCTTGTTCTTGCAAATGCCGAAACCCGAAGTGGCCCCAAAACCTAATCGAATTCGTGGTTTGGCGATTACCGTTGTATATTTTTCATGGATCAAGCATTACCAAATGCCGAAATCCGATATTGGCTGGGCCCCACACCTTTTTCATGATTTCAGGATTCAGCGTTTGACGTTGTGCGGTGTTTTGCATTAGGAGTTTGGAAACCCCGAGACCCGAAAAGGACCGGGCTCACACTCCATTTGTTCTTTTTAGCAATTTGAGATTTTTTTTTGTGGCGTTGGGTATTGTTGTTTGTGAGTTTGTAAACCCCAAAACCCCAAACTATTGGGCCCATATTCCATTCGCATTTTCGCCATTGGAGAGTTGTTGTGTGTTGGTGTTTGGAATTTGCAATCGCCAAACCCCGAACCTCGAAACCCAAAGTGCTAGGCCCACAACCTTTTCACATTTCGGGATTCGACAAACAATGTGGTCTTTTTTTTTTTGTATTCGGAATTTGTAATTTCCGAAACCCGATTAACTTCTGTTTTTCACACTTTAAATATACATATATATATATATACACTATGCAGTTTCCCATTTGCATTCAATATGTAGCTAAATTCAAATCTGCATCACAATTTACTTGTGGGGTTTTCAACTACGACGCTTTATCTTACTACAGTAGTAATCCAACCCACATTACAAATCTTCTTTAATAATTGACTAGTCATATCCTTCAAACTAGTATACTTTCAGGAACTAGTATTCATAACAGTAATGAGATGCAACAAAGATAATCCATTCCGAACTAGTAGAGAGACATTCTAGCAATTCCTAAGTTTGCAATAGGATGCATTCGATATTTCATCATTAAAATTATTTCTAACAGATACATTCTATCAAGTATATAACCATTTGACATTCAGCCAGAGAAGGGACAAAAATAACATATCTGAAATAATACGCTGAAAGAGAAAGGGAACAACCATGTTCCTCCCAACTGTAGAATAGGGCATCCAAACTACTTGCTTGATTCAGCCCCTAGCCTGACCATGAATCCATGAAGGAGAACTTGTAAAAGCTTCTCTTTAGCAATGTCCTACAACTCCAATAGTTTTCCTTTGCCTCACACTCAAGCAGTGTTCATAAAAGAAAGTAAATTAAAAGTCTCCTTTCCCCACATACTTAGCAACGTCCTGCCTCCTCTCATATGCTATTTATCATCTGCCCAGGTCTTTTCCCTCCCTTGGAATTCTTTTCATATTTCTAAATCCCTGATTTTCAGGGGCTGCCAATGGCCAAATCACTGATTTGTCACTTGTAATAATCATCTCAGAGGTAGTTCCAACATGTTCCCCACTCATCGATTCATGGTCAACTAAATTTAACATGGTTGTTCCATTTTTCCTCCTGCAATCAACATAAAATATTATGTTTCCATACAAGTGTCATAGTCAAATAGTTAGTTAGGTCAAATCAAGTCTCTTCCCAACAGTCAAAATAATTAATTACAATTACCAAATTCGAAATTTCCATAAATGGCAAAATTTTTCCAAATTCGAATTTACTAAAAACGAAATAAATTTCCAGCAATTTTAAATTTCAAAAATATTTTATTTTTGGGAATGTCACATTAGAGAAGATATTTTCTCCTCCCACTTGGTCAAACAGGTCATTAATTCTGGGTAACTGATACTTATTTTTAATCGTCATATTATTTACTTGTCGATAATTGATGCATATCCTCAAATTCCCATCTTTATCTTTTAACGAAAAAAACTAGTGTTCCCAAAGGAGAGACACTTGGTATGATATATTGTTTATCTAACAATTCTTGCAACTGAAGTTTCAACTGTATTAATTCCAGTAAACTCATTCTATAAGGTTTCTTAGATATTGGGGCAGATCGATAGAGAAATCTATCTCTCTTCTTGAAGGCAGTTCTAGTATTTCATCCACAAAGACATCTATAAACCCATGTAGGACTGCAAAGTATTCTATACTGGGTTTATTTTCCTTTTCTAACAAATTAGTTACTTGAACAACATAAAATTGGCATCCCTTATTCATACATTTCTTAAACTGTATGGTTGATATCTTCCTAACCGAAACTAGTTTTCTGATCCCTTGTATTGTCCTAACTATGTTGTTTTTGTCTCTGTAGGTAAGTGACTTTTCATAACAGTTTAAAATTACTTTATGTTTCTCTAACCAGTCCATTCCAATGATTATATCGTAAGATCCCAAAGGTAAAATGTTTATATTTAACTTTGTATTGTGACCATCTATGTCGCGTTCACATTCAAAAATGAAATCTGTTACTTTTCTCTTGGTCCTTGTTGCTAACTGTACTAATGAGTACTTAACATGCTTTACTTTCTTTAGTTTTTTTCATTCAACTAAATCAGGAGTAACATAACTCAGACTAGCTCTTGGGTCAATTAATATAGAAATGTGGTTATCATGAATTTTACCTTCAACCTCTATGATTGTGAATTGATGATCAACTTGCCTGATATCTACAATTGCACTAATTTTGTGCACGCTTCTGCACATATCTCCTACTATAGAAGCTTCTTTCAAGTTATGGACTGTAGTTCTTGATGTGGAAATTAAGCGTGGACAGTTTCTCCTCATGTGAGGTTCTCCACACTCCCAACACTTAAATGGTTCTCTAGGGTTGTCGCCAACTTTATTGACTCCTAGATTAACTTGTCTACCTACCCCTTGAGCACTCTCGGTTTTGGAATGATAGTCCTTCTTTTGGAATGATAGTCCTTATTTTGGAAACTCTTTTCCATAATCTGGAAATGGGCCGGGTGGAAGCCTTTCTTTCGCTGGTTCATTATGTGTTGTTTCTTGTCCTTCCATGCCTTGGGAATTTCAGATCTCTATTTGTACTGATCATATCCCATCCAAGTCTTTCTAAATACTTTGTCTAAAGTCTTTGGATTGTCAAATTCAAATCTTTCTTTGTATGACTGTGGTAGACAACATAAGAATCGTTGTATCATTACTTTGTCTTCCTTGATGTATGGTACAAATCTCAATAGTTCTAGAAATTTATTTATCAAATCATCCATGGTCATTTGTCCGAGTCTTATCTCGTAGAATTCCTTAGTCTTTCTTTTGTAATAAATTTCTGACAAATATTATTTTTTGAAATATTTCTTTAAATATGACCATTCCATCTGTTTCTCTTTCAATCCCTTACTCAATTTCAGGTCCTGCCACCAGATACTTGCTTTTACACTCAAGTTGTAAATGGCCATTATGAATTTCATATTACTACAATAACTGTAAATATGGAAGTATTTATTTATATATAGTAGCCATGATTTTGCCTCTTCACCCATCCTTGCTTCTTCGTCAAAGGTGGATGGTTTTATTTTCTTGAATTCACCTTCCAGGTGATCTACTTGTTTTCTTTTTCTTCATGTGGTTGTTTTTTTTCCTGCCATGTGTGTGTCTTCAGAAGAATTGTTCTCGTTTTTTGTTTCATGGCCTGAGTTTTTAGAGGATCTTTTGTTGACTTCTTCCTCCTTGTCATTGTCCTTTGGGATATATTTTGTTACTATGTTGTGCAAAAACATCTCATTTATTTCTAGTTGGTCTTCCTGTTCCTTTTTTAGTTTTTCATTGTCTTCTTTAAACACTTGTAATTCCACGATAAGGTTCTTCATTGTTTCCAAAACCTAGGTGGTTGAAATTCCTTCATTTTTATGACCAGTTTTGTGATGTCCCCAAAAATAAAAAAATGATTCTTGAAATTTAAATTGCTGGAAATTTATTTCCATTTTTAGTAAACTCAAATTTGGGGAATTTTTTCCATTTATGGCAACTCTGAATTTCGAATTTGATATTTGTAATTAATCATTATGACTGTTGGGCAGAGATTTGTTTGGACTCAACTAACTATTTGACTATGACACTTGTATAACAATAGAATAATTATATTAATTGGAGGAGGACAAATGGAACAACCATGTTAAAATCAACTGGCCCTGACTCCATGAGTGGGGAACATGCTGAAACTACCTCTGGGATGATTATTACAAGTGGAAAATCAAATATTTGGCCATTGGCAGCCCCTGAAAATCAGGGATTTAGAAGGCCGCTAAAATCCCCAAAGGAGGGAAAAAGACCTGGGCAAAAAGGGTTAAAGAGCATATGCGAGGAGGCAGGACGCTGCCAAGTATGCTGTGGAAAATATTTTGAGTTCTCTTACTGTTATGAAAACTATGAATTGAGTGTGAGGCAAGGGGAGTCTACTGAAATGAAAAGACATTTGTGGAGGAAGAGGTTCCAAGTTTTCCCTCATGGATTCATGGTCAAGCTAGGGGGTGAATCGGACAAGTGATTTGGCTGTCTTGTTCTATGGTTGGGAGGAACGTGGTTGTTCCCTGTATCTTCTCACAATCTGGTTCAGATATGTGCTCTACTTATTCTTTGTCTGAATGATTTTATATCTGATGCATTGTATTTTTTAAATCAGATCTATAACGATCTCCATTTTTTTTGTTCGAATGCTTCATCCGATGTCATGTATTAAATCCGAACTGAAATAATTTCCATTCTCTGGTGAACGATTCAATCATGGATGTAATGCATCTACTAATTTTGATAGATAATAATGCGTAGGAGAAATCAGGTTGAATTCATGAAACCTAAAGACTGATAGAGAATATAGGGATAATCTAATCTCGAATGACCCCTTTCTAAACGAACGATAGGATTGGGCCATTTATTTTTGTATGATAGTTGAAAGGGTTATGCATGGATAAATCATGGAAGAAAATTTCCTCTAAATTAGATCCACTGCTAGTTTCTTTCCTTATTTGTCCTCTGAGTCATTTCAATGCTGAGATTTTCATGTTAGGAGTGGAGGTTATGATGTAATTTTTCAATTTAGCTAACAGCATGAATAATGCCAGGACAACTTTCTGAGTTTTGAAAACTATACTGCTTTTCCTATTTATTAAACAGACTGTGTAGAAAACAGATATGTAGCTGAGGTAGGAAGATCAACTACTATACCAGTTTCCATTAAAATTCATGAACCTAACCCGTATAAAGGTATTTCGAACAAGAGAATACAGAAACAAAAAGTTATACTATATAAATTTCAATGGTATATCTATTAGATGAACTACAATAAGAGTAAAGTAATTCCATATGCACCTTTCTTATTTCAGAATTTTTCCTTTGCCCAAGGCTGTACAAGTATGGCTATTCATATTTAGACTTCCCTGTTTTAATAATGTTGTAAAAAAAAAAGTGAAAACAAGAAGTGCCAAGTCGTGAGATCCTGAACCCCAAAATCCCGAAGTGTTGGTCCCACTTTCTCTTCACGTTCAGAATTTGAGAGTTGTTGTGTGTTGATGTTTGGCTTTTGAAGTCGCGAAATCCTGAACCCCAAAACCTCGAAGTGTTGGTCCCACTTACTTTTCACGTTCGTAATTTGGGAGTTTTTGTGTGTTGATGTTTGGCTTTTGAAGTCGCAAAATCTTGAACCCCAAAATCCGGAAGTGTTGGTCCCACTTCTTTTCATTTTTGGAATTCAGGAGTTGTTGGGTGTTTATTTTTGGCTTTTGAAGTCGCAAAATCCGAAACCCCGAAATCCCAAATTGTTGGTCCCACATTCATTACAATTTCGAAATTCGGGAGTTTCTATGTGTTGATATTTGGTTTTTGAAATAGAGAAACCCTGAACCCCGAAATCCCTAAATGTTGGTCCCACTTTCTTTGACTTTTCAAAATTCGGGAGTTGTGTGTGGATGTTTGGTAATTTGAATACTGAATCCCTGAATATCGAAACCCCAAAGTTTTGAACACCCATTCTTTTCACTTTTCAGAATTCAGGAGTTGTTGTGCATCAATGTTTGGCATTTGAAATCACGAAATCCTGAACTCTGAAATCCCGAAGTGCTAGTCCCCCCTTCCTTTCACCTTTTTGAAATCTGGGAGTTGTTGTGTGATGATGTTCGACATTAGTGATCGTCGAAACCTGATTGACCTCTGTTTTTCCACAAAACTATAGTAACATGGTAGGAATGTTTTGTTATAGGAACAACTCTATTATTATAAGGAATGGACTAGTAGAATCGATGGAGGATTTTCATCCGGGATAGAGGTAGAATAGAAATAACCAATTTTTTCTAAGAGTACTGCTCGCCATGAGATCATACACTTTAAGTTTTTGAATTTTCATAATTAGACTATTGTTTAATGGCATAAACTATAGAGGACAAGAGGGATCCATTGAACAAAACTAGACTGGTGTAATAATGACCTTATGGATAGAAACGAATCTTATCTTCTCTTAGTTTCTAAGCTTAAATGAAATTGAATTATGTCATAAAAAATAAAAAAAACATTATGGTAAATTTGAGGTTCATTAAGTATGGTATTAGAGAAACAATTTACAACATTGGGCCTGAACAGGGCCACATTAATTGTTTAGTATATATTCTGATTTATAAAAAAAACTAATAAATCTTGTGGTTACAAACATAAAGGTTTTATGTTTTGTGTTGATTACGGCAGCTCAAGAAGGTGAAAAAATCAAGATGGAAGGGAATCCACAACAAGGACCTCCTGGAGATCCAAGAGATAATAGTGATGGAAGCTCACCCACGGAGGTGTTGGAAACAATGAAGAATATTATTGTTAAACTACAGGTTTTCAAGGCCAACAATGAAAAATTTAAGAAGGCATAGTTGGAACAACAAGAGATAAATGAAGTCTTGTTTCATAGTATGGTAACCAAGAAAATCCCAAGAGATGATAACCATGACGAGGAGGTCATCAAAAGGGCCTCGAAGAATTCTGGTATGAAAACAGAAAAAGGAGATAGTTCGTCTGAAGGGACACCTTCAGCTGAAGACAAAACTTTACAAGACCAAAAAAAAAAAAAAAAAAAAAAACAAACCATCTTGAAGGAGAATTTAAAAAGATTAAACCAGATACTTTTGATGGATAATCCATGACAGAAGAAGAAGTTGAGGCATGGTTGTTGGACATAAAAAAATACTTCCAAATCTAAAACTATTCCAACAACATGAAGGTCAGAATGGCCATCTACAATTTGAAGGGGAAGGCCATCATTCGGTGGCAGGACCTGAAATTGGCCAAGGGCCTAAAGGAGAAATAGTTGGAATGGTCCGAATTTAAGAAGTGTTTAAAAACAAATACCTTTCTAAAAGCTATTATGAAAGGAAACTGAAAGAATTTTGCAAGTTATGACTCTGACAGATGACGATGGAGGACCTTATAAATAAATTTTTGTAACTACTAAGGTTCGTACCCTATATCCGGGAGGATAAGGTAAAAAGACAATGATTCTTAAGCTGTTTACCATAGACATACCAAGACAGAATTGAGTTTGACAACCCCAAATCCTTGAGTGAGGTATTTAGGAAAGCACAAATGTGATATGACTAGTATAAACAATGGGTAGAGTTTCCCAAGACCTGGAAGGACAAGAAGCAAGATCGAGTGAATGAGCAGAAGAAGGGATACCAGCTAGTTCCCTATCAGAATGCAGAAAAAAGTTTCCCAAGGAAGGATTTTCACTCCAATCATTTGAATATGCAACGTAGTGGTAAACCGGTAAACCTGGGAACGAAGAAGTTTGGGGACAACTCCCGTGAGACAGTAAAGTGTTGCGAGTGTGGAGAGCCTTATCTAAGGAGGAACTATCCACATTTAATTGTAGCCAAAAGAATGGATGTTAACAATATGAAGGAAGCCTCGACAGTGGGAGACGTGGGAAGAAGTCTGCATCAGATAAATGCATCCATAGATGGTCGTCAAGTTGACCACCAGTCCTCAGTGGTAGACATCGAAGGTAAATTCAATGACACTCGAATCTCTGTTTTAATTGACCCTAGAGCTACGCTAATTTATATTACTCCTGATGTAGTAGAGTCGAATAAACTCAAGAAACTGAAGCATGCAAAATCATGGCTTGTACAACTAGTGATAGGTACTAAAAGAAAAGTAGTTGACTTGATTTCTGATTTTGAGTTCATCTTAGATGGTCAAAAGATAAGGACCAATCTAAACATCCTACCACTAGGATCTTATGATATGATTATTGGGATGGATTGGTTGGAACAACACAAAGAAATACTAGACTGTTATACAAATATACCTAACTATAAAGATAATTTTGGCTCTGTTATAACAGCCCAAGGTATATGAAAACCTGTATCAGTTAGACAAGTTTCAACGATGCAACTCAAGAAATGTATTAGAAAGGGATGTCAAGTTTACGCCATCCAAGTGACAAATATATTATAAAAAGAAGATAAGCCGAAGTTAGAAGACTTTGATGTCCTACATGAATTCAGAGACATGTTTGTGGATGAAATACTAGAATTACCTCCTAGAAGGGAAATAGATTTCTCCATAGACTTACTACCAGGATCAGCCCCTATCTCAAAATCACCCTACCGAATTAGTCTACCAGAACTGACAGAATTAAAAATACAATTACAGGAATTGTTGGACAAAGAGTATATCAGACCAAGTGTCTCGCCATGGGG
>SNQJ01S0005629.1:34374-49150 GCA_010110895.2 Picea sitchensis | reverse complement strand
TGGGGAGCACCAATCCTCTTTGTGAAAAATAAAGATGGTACTCTAAGACTATGTATCGATTATACAGAACTGAAAAAAATGACCATCAAAAACAAATACCCCTTACCAAGGATAAATGATTTGTTCGATCAGGTTGGTGGGGCAAAGATCTTTTCAAAATTTGATTTACGATTCGGCTATCATCAAGTTAGGATAAAGGAGGAGGACATAAACAAAACACATTTTCGAACAAGATATAGATAGTACGAGTTTGTAGTCATACCTTTTGGACTCACTAACGCACCATCCACATTTATGTGCTTAATGAACAACATTTTCAATCTGTACTTAGACAAGTTCATAGTAGTATTTATCGACAACAGTTTGTTCTATTCAAAAACAGAGGAAGAACACAATGAACACTTAAGGATAGTTCTGCAAACATTGAGGAAACATAAACTATACGCAAAATTTGACAAGTGTGACTTTTATCAAAGAGAAATACAATATTTAGGACATGTCATTTCCTCAGAAGGTATTGCCGTAGACCTAGAAAAGATAAAATCCATTATGGAATGGCCAATACCTAAGGATGTGGCAGATATTAGGTCATTCATGGGAATCACCGGATATTATCGTAGATTTATAGAAGGGTTTTCCAAGATAGCCTACCCTATCATGTCATTACAAAATAAGGGGATCAAATTGAACTGGTCACAAAAGTGTCAATATAGTTTTAACAAGATCAAAGAATTATTGACAGTGACGCCCATTTTGAAGGTAGCAGACATAGATAAAGACTTCACAGTTTGTGTTCATGCAAGTAAAGAGGGACTAGGTGGTGTCCTAACTCAGGAAGGGCACGTGATTTGTTACGAGTCCTGGAAATTAAAGGAACACGAGCAAAATTATGTCACTCATGACTTAGAATTGGCAGCAGTAATACATGCCTTAAAAATGTGGTGACACTATATAATGGGCAGAAAATTCCTACTATTGACAGATAATAGCGGGGTGAAATATATATTTAACCAATGAGACCTTAATGCTAGACAAGAAAGGTGGCTAACCTTCTTGAGAGAATTCGACTTTGAGGTTAGACATATCAAGGGTAAGGAAAATAAAGTAGCAGACACTTTAAGTAGAATAGTCCATCGATTATTTGAGATAAATATCAATAGGGCATAAAGTGATCAGGAACAAAAGGTAAGGATGGCCAGTACTAGCGACGTAAATTACACTAAGATGATAGCAAAATTACAAAACAGTACTGCAGACTCAGATAAACCAGATCTAAGTAATGAAAAGAAGGGATTTTTACGATTTAAAAATAGACTTTACATACCAGATTCAACAGAGTTAAAATTAACAGTTTTGGACGAAGTGCATAAGAGACAGTGTTCTGGTCATCTAGGTTACCAAAAAATGATAATAACACTCAAAAAACTATTTTACTGGCCTAACATGAAAGGCGAAACAACAGAATACTTGGCTAGGTTCCAGGATTGTCAATAGGTTAAGGTCGAACACCAGCATCCAACCAGCCTATTACATCCATTACCAGTACTAGAATGGAAATGGGAGACCATATCGCTGGACTTTATAACAGGTTTTCCTAAACTCAAAAATGTAATGATTCTATCATGGTTGTAATCGATAAACTCAGTAAGTCTGCACACTTTATTCCTGTAAAGTCTACTTTTAGAGCTATAAACATTGCTGAAATATTCATGAAAGTAATTTTTAGACTGCATGGTATTCCTAAAATGGTGATTTTAGATAGAGACGTAAAATTGACATCGGCTTTTTAGAAGGAATTGTTTGCAGGGCTAAATACTAATTTGAATTTCAGTATGAGTTATCATCCCCAAATGGATGGACAGACCAAAAGGACAAACCAAATTATAGAGGATATGCTTCGCATGTATGTAAGAAAAAAAATGAACATGTGGGAAGACTACCTACACGTGGTAGAATTTGCATATAACAATGGGTACCAAACTTCAGCTAAGTTGAGCCCTTTCGAAATACTGAATAAAAGAAAGTGTACAACTCCAATTAGTTGGGATAACTCGGCTGACCGAAACATGGTTGGACTAGAGATGCTCCAAGAAATGGAGAACATGGTAAGGAAGGTACAACATAACTTGAAAGAAGTACATGATAGATAAAAGAGCTATGTAGATTAGAAAAGAAGAGACTTGGAATTTCATGTAGGAGACCATATTTATTTGAAGGTCAAAGCCAAAAAAATCTCGTTGAAGTTAGGGAACTATGCCAAGATGGCACCTGGGTTTTGTGGTCCCTTCGAGATACTAGCTCAAATTGGACCAGTAGCACATCAACTTGCACTTATAGCTAATCTAAGAATTCATAATGTATTTCATGTTTCTTTGTTGAAAAAGTATATTCATGACGCTACTCATAGGATTGATTGGGACTTGGTGCAGGTGGAACCAGAGGGAAAGTTCCAGGTGGAACCCCTACGCATTCTGGACCGGAGATAAATAGCACTTCAGAACAGAGTCGTCGCTTAGGTAAAGGTGCAATGGAAGCACTTTAGTCTTGAGGAGGCCACTTGGGAGTTGGATGGGGATTTGCAGAAATATCATCCAACCCTGTTCCAAGAAAGGAACAAACACTGAGGATAGTGTTTTACTGAAGGGGGAAAGGATGTGACGTCCCCAAAAATAAAAAAAAATATTCTTGAAATTTAAATTGCTAGAAATTTATTTTCATTTTTAGTAAATTCAAATTTGGGGAATTTTTGCCATTTATAGCAACTCTGAATTTCAAATTTGATATTTGTAATTAATCATTGTGAATATTGGGCAGAGATCTGTTTGGACTCAACTAACTATTTGACTATGACACTTGTATAACAACAGAATAATTATATTAATTGCAGGAGGACAAATGGAACAACCATGTTAAAATCAGTTGAACATGACTCCATGAGTGGGGAACATGTTGGAACTACCTCTAGGCTGATTATTACAAGTGAAAAACCAAAGATTTGGCCATTGGTAGCCCCTAAAAATCAAGGATTTAGAAGGCTATGAAAATCCCCAAAGGAGGGAAAAAGACCTGGCCAAAAAGGGTTAAATAGCATATGCGAGGAGGCAGGATGCTGCCAAGTATGTTGGGGAAAATATTTTTAGTTCTCTTGTTGTTATGAACACTACGGATTGAGTGTGAGGCAAGGGGAGTCTGCTGAAATGGAAATACATTTGCGGAGGAATAGGTTCCAAGTTTTCCCTCATGGATTCATGGTCAAGTTAGGGGGTGAATTGGACAAGTGATTTGGCTATCCTGTTCTATTCTCTACAATAATCTATTCTATTAATGGAAATTATCCTCAATAGAAACCTACCCAATCTTTTCTACCCATAGAAATTAAAGGTACAACATAACTTGAAAGAAGTAGATTTACTCTGTTTTCAAGTTTTAGTTTAATTATGATTTGAAGTTAGTTTAAACTCATATTTACTCTGTTTTTAGGGTAGTTCAATTGTGGTTTGGTTTGAGGAAGCTTCCGATATCGGTAAGGTAAAGAAGGACATTGATTAGTTTCAATTTTATTAGATTTATTTCGATTTAGAATAGAGATAGAGAAAGATTGGGTAGGTTTAATAGAAACCTACCCATTAAACGATTTAATATAAGCCTACCCAAGTACTCAATCAAATTAAATCGTTGCTTCTAAGCCAATATTTCTTTATCTCTGTTCTAAATCGAAATAAATCTAATAAAATTGAAACTAATCAATGTCCTTCTTTACCCTACCGATATCAGAAGCTTCCTCAAACCTAACCACAATTGAACTACCCTAAAAACAGAGTAAATATGAGTTTAAACTAACTTCAAATCACAATTAAACTAAAACTTGAAAATAGAGTAAATCTAAACTAAATTAAAAGAGTTAAATCAATAATTGGATTGTTCATCGAATTCTACAAATGGCAAGCAACTAATTCCAATATTCAATGATCTAAGGAATAATTCCAAACTAAAAATGAACTAAACAAAAATTAACAAAACAATTTCAAATTAAAAACTAACACAGAGATTTTAAAACTGGAAACGAAATAACTACAATATAGAGAAAGGGAAAGCGAATTGAATCGAGCCCAACCAAAAGGTGCAATCGGTTTAAAACTAAACCAGAACTAAATCATATCACTTCATGCGTAACTATATCATTCCTCATGCTCCATAATTCAAAAATTAACTCACTTCATTTAAAGAAAAGATAATATAACGCACAGTTCAGGAATTGTATTATCAGCAATATCACAAAACATGGTTTCTTCAACGATTTCTGACATAGAGAGCAACCAATTTTATATATATCCTCCCTACATATACAATCATGAATACACAAATAGAATTAGACATAGGTACATTGATTGAGTGAATCTTAGATCCGAAAATGACTCAAAGTTTTTTAAAATTAAGTTCACAGATTCATGACACGAAGTGTCAAGAAGCATGAACTATGAAATAGAGATTATCATAGTAAAAACTAGTTCTATAATTCCGCTTTGAGCCATCACATTTTGTTCTCTCAAGATTAATTCGAGATTTGAAATCTGAACTGTAACATATGAATCAGAAGTCGCATTCCAATCTGGCAATATCTTGCAAGCTGGTACTTGGTACTGATAAATCTGCTTCAAGGAAACAAGTACCTAACTCATGCAATGTTAGTATCAATATCAGTTTAAAGTATTAAAATACATTAAAAATAACTTAAATCATATGAATACCTTGAATAGATCCATTTATGGAAAAATGATGTGAAATGTATGAAGGTAAGGCTAGAAAGGAATGATACTGGATATGGAATGGGTGTATATCTGGAATAAAATAGGCAAAAATATGGTCAAAATTGGAGACTAACACGACATTCATTGGTGTTGTGCGAGGGGATTTTGTAAAAATCACACCATTTTTAGGTGTCTTTCATATTTCCATGACCCTTATTTTCTTGTGGCTTGGACTGGTTTTCAGGAGGTTGTTTGTTAGGGTCGTCTTTATCATAATTTTGTTGTCATGGATTCAAAGACCCTAAATACCTATTTTTCTCATGCTTAAATATTTTCTCAATTTTAACAACATATCAATAAGCAACAGTGACTGATGAGATGTCCAGAAAATCCCTTTTAGTTTGGATGTCTTTGTGTACAGCCCTGCGGTATTTCAGAACCAAATTTCGCATGAAGTCTTTGACACCCAACTTGGTGCACAAGGTATGGAAGGTATTGGTGAAATCCGTCACTGCTTGGCCCTCTCTTGCCATAGTGTGGTCCATGTCATGTACTGGCTTGGCCCCATATATTCCAGACACCTCTGTGGAACTTTGCTCCGAATAAGTTTCCAACCAATGTTTGACATGGGGGAGAGTCTTAAAGAGTGCGAACGTATATTTTCCATGTCGAAGAAATTATCAACAGAGAAATAAACTTCTAGAAGACTTAACCATTTTTCTAGGGCATCCAAATCTATATGTCCTTCAAATATGGGAATATCAAAATTAACTTATACCTTGAAAGGTGAGGTGCCTCCAAAGTGGTCCCTTGATGAAGATGCTCATGTTGTTACCGACATTGTTTGAAGGATGTGGAAAATATTCGCCATCATTTGCCCCCTTTGTGACTTGAGAGCTTGCTTAAGAAATAAATCAATAGAATCATATGCTCTACCATTTTTATTTTCTTCCTCCATGGAGGGTTTCTTGGGCGTGCATGAGCGATTGTCCTCAAGAGAGACAACCTCAAGACCAAAGTTTCTATACACATACCTAATTCCAATTAAAAACAAGAGAGGTCTATTGTAATTCCACTGATCCTAATTATTTTTTAGAACAAAATAAAAGCATAGATATTACAATGAGATACATATAA
This sequence comes from Picea sitchensis, assembly GCA_010110895.2. NCBI lineage: Eukaryota > Viridiplantae > Streptophyta > Pinopsida > Pinales > Pinaceae > Picea > Picea sitchensis. Next base: position 43,265 of record SNQJ01S0005629.1, on the reverse strand, counting down.
ATATTGAGAGAGAAAACAAATACAGTAATACATTATTTCTATTAATGAAAGAAATTTACAGAGACTACAAAAATACAAAATGAAAGACTCACTAGAATGGTTGAAGCTTAGCTCTAAGAAGAGATGTGAAGGCTACCTTCATTTGCAAGAAGATGATTGTTAGAATGAGGTTGTAAAGACCGTTTTAACATAAGTAAAATCCAAAACCCCAACCACGGAAGACGAAAATACAAAAGGTTTGCGGGACTGGTGGCAGTAGTTGATACGTCAACTTCCTCGGGGCATAACTTTTGCATACATTCTCTATTTTGGAAGCTCAATTAACCATTTGAAATTTCTAATCGAGAAGAAAGACTTTTAACTAGCTAGGTATTTGAGTTGTGGCTTAATTTTTACTTTTGGGTTTTGAGATATTGAGTAAGTATTTTAAAATTGTCCCCAGTTCAATTTATGTACATCAATCACAATTGTTCAAATGATCTCTGCATCTATGTAGATGGTTTTTCCTTTGCTTCAATTTATGTACATCAATCACAATTGTTCAAATGATCTCCACATCTATGTAGATGGTTTTTCCTTTGCTTGTCCGTTGGCGTTATTTGTTTTTTCCCTTTGTGATCGTGATAATGTGTGATTGTGATTAAGAGGGTTAAGTTGTTTTCATAAATCACTCTTGACATTGGGTTACTACAAATAGAGTTTTTAATCCTAGATTACTGCAAGTTGAAGTCCTTGATATCATATGCCTTTAACTTTCTAGGACACGTGGATTGATGAATTTCAGGGTTTTAGGTTGTTTCCTAGAACCTTTGAAGCGAGAGAAGGTCGAGGCAGAAATTGAACTCCATTGGATTAAGAGGTTGGCAAGTTACATTTAAATGGTTATCTTTAACATACAAAATTCATCTTAAATTTATGTATTCATTGTTAATGTATTGTTAATTACATTAACATAATTATTCTAGCAATTACTATTTATTTGACTACTTCTAATGTTTACTATAAGGAAAAACTGGTTTAAGGGATCCTTATATTTTGTGTGCTTTAACAGATCTCTGCTTCCCGCTGACTTATCTTTTAGCAGTGAATTGCACATATATCATAAATATTTGATCTATAAAAAAGAAAAACCCAAATATGTATATGGATGATAATGCATCGAAGTGCAAGAAGTGATGAGCTCCACATATATCAGAAATATTAGATCTATAAAAATGAAAAACCCAAATATGTATATGGATGATAATGCATCGAAGTGCAAGAAGCCAGGAGGGAATCCATTGTCCAATAAGGAAATTAAATCCAAAAACTCAGGAAGGAAACCACTGTCTCAAACTACTCTACTAGCCTAGTATCAAGCACACAGTGAAGAAGGAGTGGAGGCAGTAAAGATGCCCAAAACATAAAAACAGAGGCAGAGGAGTGAGAATTATGAGGAGAAAGTGGATAGTTCCAGGTCTCAATCAGATGGTCTTCAAGAAAATCCACTGCCCACTAAATTATCTAAATTAGCTGATAAGTATTGAGCCTTGAGGCATGATTACTTGATTCTAGAGGAAGAATACTCTTTTCTCATAAATGAGTAGAAACAGATTGGCAGGGACATCAAAAAGCTAAAAGCGGAGAAAGGTTGGATTTTGGATAAGCTTGTCGCGTTTGAGGGTTGTTGAACATCCTGATTTTTTAATGTCCAACATGGATTTAGATTTAGCATAATATCACAATTTGTATTGTTTCTGAACTTTGCATACCCAGATTAGACACATTTTCATGCAGGATTTATGGCACATAGTATATTTGGTTTTCTTGAAATCTAGTTGTAGTACTAGTTCATTCAAGTTTGTTTGAAGTTTAAATTTCTTCAATATTTGTGTTGTTTGGTGCTGGGTTAGATGACTCATATAGTTGATGTTTTATTTCCAAAAAACTATGGAAAAATGTTTGATACTATTATTATGATTTTTTTAAAACATAATTTTCTTTCTTTATTTTCAAGTTATGACTTTTTTTTCCTTATACATTATGCAAATCGATTTGTTCCTTTGAGATGGGAAGAACCAATTTGATTCATTCTACTAGCGGAAATATTTTTATTTTTGTCCGTATGTAATCTAAATCGTTCTTTTCTCCCTGTAGAATTCAATAATTGTGTGGAAATGGAAGTTCAAGATAATTTCTAATTTACTAACAGCAAGAGATTATCTCTCAAGAAATCTCAATGCCTAGAATAATTTTTAAAAAGTGAGTAATAGGAAAATGAATATGTTTATTCAACACTTAAAATCATAAGGATATCTGAAACATAAAACCAACACACAATTTTTATAAAGGTTTTGTGTGTAATTATATATCAAACAATTTGTTGTCAATATTTGTAATACATAGTAGGTTAAGCATCAATACCATTTTTTAAAAATTTTAATTCAATTTCATTAATATAAGACACAAAATAATTACTCTTCAAGATCTCTTTGTTTATGAAATTATAATGATTTTGGTACCTTGATTTCCACCATGTTTAAGAACAAATGTCATTCTAAAACGTACACGCAACAAATGGAATGTTATTATAATATACCATTACTTATACATTTTGTTTCCCATCTTGAAATTTTTAAATTAGGGAAAAGAAAAGTGAATATGTTAGTTATATGCATTAATGATTCACCACTATGTAATTGGAGTTGTATCATTATAAGATTTGTAATAAAATAAGTCCCCTCTCACTTGTAATAATCCAAATTTTTTTATGAATACAAACATATGACTTATTTGAGCAATATTTCATGGAGATCTTTTTATCCATATTTTAGAATTTGTAAGTTCAATCCTACCCTAGATGCCTTAGTGCCCCTAACCATTTCTCTATTTAATTCTTTTTTATTTTAATTTATTGTTTCTTATTATTGGAGCAGTGTCATTTTGGGTATGGGATTACATCAAGCACATTGTTTTTCCTACTCGAATTATTGAAATAAGACAATGAAAATCCAATGAGTTATTCTTAGCCAAAAGCCTTTTGAAACACATATGTAATACTTTTCATTAAAAAACGCCTTATTAAACCTCTATCTCTATGTGTTGATGAAATTGCATGTACAAGATAATATGCAAGTATCTCTTGAATTACTTAGCTAGAGTCAAGCTAGTCAAAATCCAACTATACTAGTTGAGATCTTCCTATCCCTACTCACACTTGTTGATCATTTATTTAGCACATCATATTTACGTACATGTTGGAATTGTCTCAAGCATGAGAATCCATACATCAACACACCATACATGTTGGACTTATCTTAAGCATTGAGGAACCATACATGTTGGACTTATCTTTGTAAGAAGACACATTACTTATACCATAGTGATTCTTTGTCGTTGATGACATGGCCCATTTATTCTACTTAAATGATGGTTAGTGCTTGGAAATATGACCCATTATTTCTACTTAGTATTTGTTATTCTAAGTTTTTATTTCAGTTTATATAGCATGATTTGTTGGGATTTTTTCTTATAGTGTAAATATTTAAACATGATAGAGATATATATTGTTATAGTTTTATTTCATTAGTTAGTTATCATATTTTGTATATGATGTTTCATATACACTTGTTGTATTAGTATTCTATGATTTTGTATTTATACTTTGTGTTATGATGAGGAAACCAAGTTTCCATTTTTCATGTCATGGAAAGGTCGACATACTTCAATATTATTATATTAGTTTGTAATATAGATAAAGTAGTGAGGAAAAATTAAGTATTCCATGAACAAATGAAATATATATTCTGAAATACACTATTGGATAATCATTTTCGGTTTGTTGGTGTATATGAAAACACATATTGAAACACCTTGAGGTGGTATTCATGAAGCAATAATGAATGGGTACAGTGGGTATAATATTCATGAAGATTACAAACTAAGGTGTAAAGGAAAAATATTGTGTACAGTGTTTAGAGACAAGTCTATGTTAGTGGTTCTAATGCTCATAAAACATTTTTATATATAAATAATTGTGATAATCAGAATGAGTAGACAAATTTCATTTTCTTATATTCCTTTAATATGTAAGGATATTAATTTCTCCATTCTACATTTGTAATTGAGCTCCTAGTCTAGTTTATATTCAAACTTAAGAGAAAGTTTAATACAAAATATTCTAGTGGTATATTATGACATGTTATAATGAGTCTCGCATTTAAAGTCGAATGTAGGTCCATCCATCCACCCAGGCCAATGATGATCAACACTACCTCCAACTCCTTTATTGTGTCTCCTAACTAATTTACTGTTGGGGTTTGATTATGAATCTTCTCTTAGTTGGGATTTCGAGTAGTTTGACTTAGTATTGTAACTCTATGTTGACAACCCATTCTCTCATGAAATAATTTCTTTTAATTTAAAATCTTTTTATTAATTTCATGCATACATTGTGTCAATTTTTATTCTCATTTTTCTAGGTTTTGTTTAGTTTAATTTTATTTAGTCTAAACTCCCGTAGACTTATTTCTATAAAATTTACTTAGGCATAATAATTGGACTTAGATATTATTATACTTCCAATTTTTAAATTTGTATAAATTTATATTCTCTTTTCCAGGTATAACTTATATTTCTAGGTATGCTATATTTTTATTAACTCATTAATTTATTCATGCAACCTGCCATTGAAGAAGCACCTATGTTCTCCAAGGGCGCAACTTGCAAATTGACTTAGTTTGTAAGTTGTACGTATGAACCTCTCACGAATAAGGCCTTTGTTAACCTTCAGTTCTGGGGATAATAGGTTGTGACATGGAAGCTACCACACCCATCCCTCATTCATATGATATTTTTGTATGAACCCTTTACTTCATATGTGAGTCTTAGTAGCAAGCATTAACATTCATGCATCCAATGAATCATCATAATATGTGCGTAGTAAAAACATGTGTAATAAAAACAAGTACTCATAATCAAAGTCAATATTCCACTCCCTCACTCAATCCGGATTCCAAGGAATTATGTTGATGCCATAAACATTCTCATCGTGCCATGTTTACTGCACACTCATGAAACCTCATCATAATACTTGTCAATGTTATACATCAATATTAATAATATATCAAAATTTCAGTACTCAATCATAATGTAAACTCATAAAACAAATCAAATAATCATAATGTACCATGTTTATCCGGATCACTCACACGCTAGTGTCCTCAAAGAATAATCAATGTTATGAAGATATGGTTGATGAAATCTAGATGTTACATACAACCCCTATTGTTTTAAACTTCAAACCGATGTTTGTACAATCTAACAATGAAAACAATAAATATGGGTGTTACTCCTGTATTTATCAAGCTTGCAAAATAAATATGGAAATTGCTGAAGCATCTCATGTGCATCCTCCCATGTGGCACATTGTGGAATATAACAATCCCACCGGACAATCGACCAAACCAGGTTGTAGTTGTCTACTGCAATGGTCCTGTTGCATTACTAAGAGGGGGGGTGAATAAGTAAGGAAAAATTACACCACTTTTAACCACAATGTATATTCTTTCACTTTAACAACAATGTTTAGTAATATATCATCAATTTACCATCTATGAATGCATCCAATATATATATCATAAGCATGTAAACATAAGCACCATCACATCAACATCACATCAATAACACAATACACAAGTGTTTACTTGGAAACCAAAATGGGAGAAAATCACATAATGATTTCTTATATATATGAATAATAGATTCATATGAATCACCAAATTCCTAATTCTCCAAATACAACTTGAAGGATGCTCCAACCCCATATTCCGAGTCTCCAACCTAAAGGAAGTTACAACTCCTTGATTCTATGGCTCCAACAAGAAGGATGATACAACCACCTAGGTTCTCTAGACAACCAGAAGTGGATATAACCACATAGTTCTAACGATCCAACCAGAAGGAAGCTCCAACTCCCTAATTATCTCGCCCCAACAGGAAGGAGTCTACAATCCCCTTTCAAACCATATGTTTAACATCAACAACACATGCCTCTACCAAGCATGCACCAATGTTACGAACATATCATTACAAGATATTTTCGTGTACCATACCATGTACCAACCCTATACCATGGATCATCTTGTACTACAACATGTACCATAAACTGTGTACCAAACATGTACATAACCTATGTATATCAACACCATACCATGTACCAACCATGTATGATGCAACACCCCCTCCCCTTCAGGGTTCTGTGACTTCCCGTTCTCTAGATCGTTCCAAGTGTCGTGTTAGATTGACTCCGCGGGCTCCTAAATCAACCCAGAAATTATACAGAAGCCCCTTTTCTTCCTTTGGTGCAGGTCATGTGATACTCACATCTTCTTTCTGCACATTCTTGCGCTTCTCAATTTTCAGGCTCTAGCATGGCTCTTCCACATATATGGTTGGTCTAAGAGAACAACACAGACATCCATCAAGGAAACATCACATAATACCTCATGCTTGAAGTTTTTGATGCCATATGACAATTGACACTGCTAGTTGAAACAAAGATCTCTTCACCGGCGAAGCCACCCAATGTTGTATGGCTATCGGTATGGTGTTTTCTTCAATCCTAACTATTTGAAGACCTCTTTTGAGATGAGGTTCTTCTAGCTTCTATTATAAACAATAAAACGCAACGGGGTCCCATTCATCTACATCTCTGAATGTAAAAGTTGTTCCCCCTCTTACGAATCTATTGGCTCTTCTCGTAGAATTGTTGTGGTAGCGAGAATACTAGTGCTATATGCATCGTTGATCTATATTCTATCAATATCTTTTGAATCAGATTATGAATGAGGGTTCAACTCCTTGTCTTTGATCTCGACTTCCAATAAATATTTTGAGAGACATTCATTGGTGTTGTGCCAGGGAATTTAGTGGAAATCGCACCATTTTTAGGTGTCCTTCATATTTTCATTATCCTTCTTTTCCTATGGCTTGGACTAGTTTTTGGGAGGTTTTTTGTTAGGGTCATCTTTATCATACTTTGTTGTTACGGATTCGAAGACCCTAAATCCCTCTTATTCTGGTGCTTAAATTTTTGTTCGATTTTAACAACATATCAATAAGCAGCACCGAGTGATGAGATGTCCAAAAAATCTCTTTCAGTTTGGATCTATCTTTGTATAGCCTTGCGGTATGTCAAAACTAAATGTTGCTCATAGTCTTTGATACCCAGCTTGGTGCACAAGGTATGGAAGGTATTGGTGAACTGCGACACTTCTTGGCCCCTCTCTTTCCATAGTGTGGTCCATCTCATGTACTGGCTCGAACCCATATATTCCAGACTCCTCTGTGGAAGTTTGCTCCGATTAAGTTTCCCACCAATGTTTAACATGGGGGGGAGCCTTAAGGAGTGCGAAGGTATCTTTTCCATGTCGAATACATTATGAATAGAGAAATAACCTTCTAACAGATTTAACCATTTTTCCAGGGCATCCACATCTATTTGTCCTTCAAATATGGAAATATCAAAATTAACTTATATATTCAAAGGTGAGGTGCCTTAAAAGTGGCCACTTGATGATGATGCTTATGTTGTTATCGACAGACATTGAAGGATGTGGGAAAAATTCTCCATCATTTCGCCCCTCTATTGCTGAGAGTTAAGAAAGAAATTAATAAAATCATCTTCTCTATCATTTTTCTTTTCTTATGCCATGGAGAGTTTGTTGGGTGTGTGAGAGTGATTGTCCTCAAGATAGACAAGATCAAGACCCAACTTGCTATACTCAAACCTCGTTGGGGACATGCAATTAAAATCGATCAAGAGAAGCCTACTCTGATAGAAATGATCCTGATTATTTCTTAGAACGAAATGAACGAAGAGATATTACACTAAAATACATATAAATATTGTGAGAAATAAAGAAATATAGTAATACATGATTTCTATTAATGAAATAAATGTACATAGATATAGAGTGAAAGACTTGCTAGAATTGTGGCAGCTTATCTCTGAGAAGAAATGTGACGGCTACTTCCATTTGCAAGAATATCATTGTTACAATGAGGCTCCAAAGGCCTTTTTAATATAAGTAAAAGCCAAAACCCTAACCTCAGAAGATGAAAAGCCAAAAGGTTTGCGAGACCCGATGGGGGTTGTTGATACGTCAACTTCCTGGGGGCGTAAATTTTTCATACGTTCTCTGTTTGCGACACTGAATTCACCGTTTGAAATTTCTAACTGAGAAGAATGACTTTTAACTAGCTTGGCCGAGAGCCTATGGTAGTCGGGTGGCCCCAAATACCCAAAAAGACATCGTTTAGGGACTCAAAATGGCCCCAGAAGTTTTGGACCGAAAAAATTGCTGAAAAACTCCCAAGGTGGAATCTATTTTTTGTGTCAGTGGAATAGGTACGCCGCCACCGATATCCACCCGGATCATACAACTTGTAACCATTAGGGTGCGTCATCGACACTTGACTAACGATCAACACTACCTCCAACTCCTTTTCTCGGGTGGGAAAGAGAAAATAGAAAAGAGGAGCAAGGATTGTTGGAAACATAGTTTTACATGGCCAACATAATGGTGCAAAATGGCATGATGATATCTCATCTACCCTTGGTTCTGTTTTATACTCCAATCAATTGGTTAGAGTAGTTATCCACAGTCAATACGGTGTTGGGAAAAAGAGGAACCCTTAGCCCCACCCAAAATTTACTAAAATTGTATTTTTTAGCCAAATAAATTTTTATGATAAAGGGCATGTTGTGTATGTACCATGTTGCATAATCCATAGGGTACTTACATCACCAAAAATAGGTTTTGTTAGTGAGGGAGATTGAGTTTGCAAATAAGGAAAGGGTATATGAGTCAAGTCAATAGTGCATCAATGGATATGATGTGACAAATAAT
>SNQJ01S0005629.1:19314-32871 GCA_010110895.2 Picea sitchensis | reverse complement strand
ATTTTTGAATGTCCAACTTAGATTGACATTTAGCATAATATCGCAATTTGTATTGTTTCTGAACTTTGCATAGCCAGATTAGACAGATTTTCGTGGAGGATGTATGCCACATAGTATATTTGGTTTTCTTGAAATCTAGTTGCCGTACTCGTTCACTCGTTCACTCAAGTTTGTTTGAAGCTTAAATTTCTTCAATATTTGTGTTGTTTGGACTGGGTTAAATGACTCATACAGTTGATATCGCAATTTGTATTGTTTCTGAACTTTGCATAGCCAGATTAGACAGATTTTCGTGAAGGATGTATGCCACATGTATATTTTGTTTCTTGAAATCTAGTTGCAGTACTCGTTCACTCAAGTTTGTTTGAAGTTTAAATTTCTTCAATATTTGTTTTCTTTGGTACTGGGTTAAATGACTCATACAGTTGATGTTCAGTCATGAATTTTTTGCCTTATCCGTTAAGCAAATCAATTTGTTCTTTTGAGATGGGAAGAACCAATTTGATTCATTCTGCTAGCAGAAACACTTTTTCTTTTTGTCCACATGTAATCTAAATCTTTCTTTTTCTCTATGTAGAATTCAACAATTGTATGAAAATGGAAGTTGAAGAAATTTTCTAATTTACTAACAGCAAGAGATTCTATCAAGAAATCTCAATGCCTAGACGAATTTTTAAAAGGTGAGTAATAGGAAAATGAATATGTTTATCCAACTAAAATCATAAGGATATTTGAAACATAAAACCAACAAACAAACAGTTTTTATAAGGGTTTTGTGTGTCATTATATCTAAAACAATTTGTTGGCTATATTTGTAATACATTGTAGGTTAAGCATCAATACCATTTAAAAAAAAATTAACTCACCTTCAATAATATAAGACACAAACTAATTACTCTTCAAGATCTCTTTGTTTATGAAGTTATAATGATTTTGGTACCTTGATTTGAAGTATTTCATGAACACATGCAATATATATTGGGAAATGCCCTATTGGATAATCATTTTAGGTTTGTTGGTGTATATAAAAACACAATATGAAACCCCTTGAGGTGGTATTCATGAAGAAATATTGAATGGGTAGAGAAGTCAAAGAGAACAAGGAGGAATAAAAAGGAGAAAGAGGAGTAGAGTAGAGTTGAATATTACAAACTCCGGTGCAAAGGCCAAATGTTGTGTACAATGTTTAGAGACAAGTCTATGTTATTGGATCTAATGCTGATAATACATTTGTATATGTAAATACTTGTGATAATGAGAATGAGTAGACAAATTTCCTTCGTTTATATTCCTTTAATATATAATACTATTTATTTCTCCTTTCAACAATTGTGATTGAACCCCTTGTGTTGTTTCTATTAAAACTTAAGAGAAAGTTTAATGCAATATCTATGCTATAATGAATCTCAACCTATTAGCCGTAACTACAACCTCTAACCATTGTCTGGTTGCATCGAAACTGGACTGTAGGTCCATCCTCCCAAACCAATGACCATCAACACTACCTCAAATTCCTTTGCTGAAGTGGGAAAGAAAAAATAGAAAAGGGGAGGAAGGACTATTGGAAACACTAGTTTTAAGAGGTATGAGGGGGATAAATTAGAGACACAAGATAAGAGGCTTGCAAACTGGGAAATATATGACCAACATAATGGTGCAAAATGGCATGATGATATCTCATCTCCACTTGGATTTGTTTTATAATCAAATCAAGTGGTTAGAGTAGTTATCCAAAGGGTTGGGAACCAAAGGAACCCATAACCCCCACCCAAAATTTAGTAAAATTATATTTTTTAAGATAAATAAATGTGTAGGATAAAGGGGAAGCTGCATATGTTGAGTGTTCAATAATCCAAAGGGTACTTACATCACCATCACCAAAGGAATAATGGAGGGAGATTGAGTTTGCAAATAGGGAAAGACTATATGAGTCAAGTCAATAGGACATCAATGCATATGACGACATGACAAATAACATCATAACCCCACATGCTTGTTGTAACTAATTGAACAAATATTTGGTAATTGGTAAGTGTATTGTTAATTCATTTTTTTTATATTTATATTTACATTTTTTTTGTTATTAAAAAATGTTTTCAATGTTTTTATTTTTTAACTGAATTTTGATTATAAATGTTTTATCTTCAAGTGTTGGTTACTGTTTGACTTACTTAAATTATAAAAAAAATTAAATCAATTCAACCACAAAGTTACCTTAAATTATTATTATTAATTTTTCAATAATCTTGTAACCCCGTTTTGTGGACAACTTTCTATATAAACAGAGTATTTCAATTTCTTTGTTACAAACCTTGGACAGGTCGAGTGTTTAAACTTAGTCTAGCACTTTGCTTTTACAATCCATGAAGCTGGTTAACAAACGTAAATATGTTATAGTTAGTTGTTCATTGAACTCTTGTTATATATGATCCCTCTAACTCCTATGTATTTGAGTTGTGAAAAAACGTAAATATCTTTTCCTTAGTTATTCACTAAACTCTTGTTATATCTCATCCCTATAGTTATTCTTTATTTGAGTTGTGAAAAAAAGAGTTGTGAAAATAAGTAAATGTTTGAGTTGTGGCTTAATTTTTACTTTTGGGATTTGAGGTACTGATTAAGCATTTTAAACCTGTCTCCAGTTCAATTTATGTACATCAGTCGAAACTGTTAAAATGATCTTCACATCTATATAGATGGTTTTTCTTTTGCTTGTCTGTTGGTGTTATTTGTTTTTGGCTTTTGTGATTAATCGCATTTAAGATTGGGTTACTGCAAATAGAGGTTTTAATCCTAGATTACATCTCTATAGATGGTTATTCTTTTGGTTGGCGTTATTTATTTTTGGCTTGTGTTATTATTGCAAGTCGAGGTACATTATTCAGTTTTTTATTGTTTGTCATTCATATGCTTTAGATAGAAGTTGAAGTACTTGATATCATATTGCTTTAACTTCCTAGGACTTGTGCATTGATGAATTTGAATGTTTAAGTATTGCTAGTAAAGTTGAACTGATGCTTAGCATTTGAGATGAACTTATAGGAATTTGATTGTTGGATTATTCATGTCTATGTTTTTCTTGTTTCTTTGGTTTCTTATCTTGTTTCTTTGGTTTCTTATCTTGTTTCCTAGAACCTTTTAAGCTAGAGAAGGTCGAAACATAAACTAAACTCAATTGGCTTAAGATGTTTGCAAGTTTGACTTAAATGGTTGGTGATATTTTGTGTGCTTTAACAGATCTCTTCTTGTTGACTTATCTTTGAAAAACCCAGATATGCATATGGATGATAATGCATCAAAGTACAAGAAGCAAATAAGGAATCCATTGTCCAAGAAGGCCACGAAGTCCAACAAGGAAGGAAACCACTGTCTCAAACGACTCCAATAGCCCAGTATCAAGCACACAGTGAAGCCGGAGTGGACACAGTAAATATGCCCAAAACATCAAAACAAAGGCAGAAGAGTGAGAATTCCAAGGAAAAAGTGGATCTAAACACCAAGAAATAAATCAAATTTAAGAACTCATTAATCCTATGATAAATGTAATGATTATTTTTCTATTGTCTTCTACTTCAATCAAATTCTAGATTAAGTCTATTGAATGGAACAACCTGTGTAAAAGAGTCTATAGAGACTAATTCAACAACTAAAATCTGTCACATGCTAAAAGTTTTACTGGATAGAAATTAACATTGAATCATTCTAGAATTTATCCTAATTCTAATCAAGTGAAATCTCAACAAACAGAGTCTAAATGTATCCTAAAATTCTGAATCTAAATCTTTCTCAGAAAGAAAACTGAAACAATGTAAACATAAAATCCTCTTAGACTGAGATCACTATGCTATGTCTAATCTTGCAATTTAAATTCTATATAAATTTTGAAAAAGATGAAAATATTCTATCAATGCATGTGCAAGTCTATCCTCTATAATAATCTATTCTATCAATGGAAATTATCCTCAATAGAAACCTATGAAGAGAAATCTTTAATGATCTATTTTCAGTACTTAATCAAATTAAATCGTTGCTTCTAAGCCAATATTTCTCTATATCTATTCTAAATCAAAATAAATCTAATAAAATTGAAACTAATCAATGTCCTTCTTTACCCTACAGATATCGGAAGCTTCCTCAAACCAAACCACAATTGAACTACCCTAAAAACAAAGAAAATCTGAGTTAAAACTAACTTCAAATCATAATTAAACTGAAACTTGAAAATAGAGTAAATCTAAGCTAATTTAAAAGAGATAAATCAGTAATTGGAGTGTTCATCGAATTCTACAAACGGAAAACAACTAATTCCAATATTCAATGATCTAAGGAATAATTCCAAACTAAAAATGAACTAAACAAAAACGATTCAAGTGAGAAATTAACAAAACAATTTCAAATTAAAAACTAACACACAGATTTTAATATTGGAAACGAAATAACTACAATATACAGAAAGGGAAAGCGAATTGAACCTGTTGGCGGGCCCAACCAAAATGTGCAATCACTTTAAAACGAAACTAGAACTAAATCAGATCAATTCATGCGTAACTATATCATTCCTCATGCTCCATAATTCAAAAATTAACTCAATTCATTTACAGAAAAAATAATATAACGCACAGTTGAGGAATTTTATTATCAGCAATATCACAAAACACGGTTTCTTCAACGATTTCTGACATAGAGAGCAACCAAGTTTATATATATCATCCCTACATCTACAATCGTGAATACCAAAATAGACTTGGACATAGGTACTTTAATTGAGTGAATCTTAGATCTGAAAATGACTCAAAGTTTGTTAAAATTGAGTTCACAGCTTCATGACACGAAGTTTCAAGAAGCGTAAAATATGAAATAGAGATAATCATAGTAAAAACTGGTTCTATAATTCCACTTGGAGTCATCACATTGTGTTCTCTCGAGATTAATTTGAGATTTGAAATCTGAACTGTAACATATGAATCGGAAGTGGCATTCCAATCTGGCAATATCGTGCAAGCCAGTACTTGGTACTGATAAATCTGCTTCAAGGAAACAAGTACCTAACTCATGTAATGTTAGTATCAATATGAGTTTAAAGTATTAAAATACAATAAAAATAACTTAAATCATATGAATACCTTGAATAGCTCCATTTAGGGCAAAATGATGTGAAATGTATCAAGGTAAGGCGAGAAAGGAATAATACTAGATATGGAATGGGGGTATATCTGGAATAACATAGGAAAAAATATGGTCAAAATTGGAGACTAACATGACATTCATTGGTGTTGTGTGAGGGGATTTTGTCGAAATCACACCATTTTCAGGTGTCCTTCATATTTCCATGACCCTTATTTTCCTGTGGCTTGGAATGGTTTTCAAGAGGTTGTTTGTTAGGGTCGTCTTTATCATATTTTTGTTGTTATGGATTCGGAGACCCTAAATACCTATTTTTCTCATGCTTAAATATTTTCTCGATTTTAAAAACATATCAATAAGCAACACTGACTCATGAGATGTCAAGAAAATCCCTTTTAGTTTGGATGTATTTGTGTACAGCCCTACGGTATTTCAGAACCAAATTTCGCTTGAAGTCTTTGATACCCAGCTTGGTGCACAAGGTATGGAAGGTATTGGTGAAATCTGTCACTGCTTGGCCCCTCTCTTGCCATAGTGTGGTCTATGTCATGTACTGGCTCGGCCCCATATATTCCAGACACCTCTATGGAACTTTTCTCCAAATAAGTTTCCCACCAATGTTTGACATGGGGGAGAGCCTTAAACAGTGCGAACGTATATTTTCCATGTCGAAGAAATTATGAACAAAGAAATAACCTTCTAGCAGACTTAACCATTTTTCTAGGGCATCCAAATATATATGTCCCTCAAATATGGGAATATCAAAATTAACTTATACCTTGAAAGGTGAGGTGCCTCTAAAGTGGTCGCTTGATGAGGATGCTCGTGTTGTTACCGACAGGCTTTGAAGGATGTGGGAAAAAATCGGCATCATTTCACCCCTTTGTGATGTGAGAGCTTTCTTAAGAAATAAATTAATAGAATCATATGCTCTACCATTTTTATTTTCTTCCTCCATGGAGGGTTTCTTGGGCGTGCGTGAGCGATTTTCCTCAAGAGAGACAACCTCAAGACCAAACTTGCTATACGCATACCTCGTCAGGGTCTTGCAATTAAAAACAAGAGAAGTCTACTGTAATTCCATTGATCCTAATTATTTTTTAGAACAAAATAAAACCATAGATATTACAATGAGATACATATAAATATTGAGAGAGAAAAAAAATACAGTAATACATTGTTTCTATTAATGAAAGAAATTTACAGAGACTACAAAAATACAAAGTGAAAGATTCACTAGAATGGTTGAAACTTATCTCTAAGAAGAGATGTGACGGCTACTTTCATTTGCAAGAAGATGATTGTTAGAATGAGGCTATAAAGACCGTTTTAACATAAGTAAAATCCAAAACCCCAACCACGGAAGACGAAAATCCAAAAGGTTTGCGGGACTGGTGGCAGTAGTTGATACGTCAACTTCCCGGGGGCGTAAGTTTTGCATACATTCTCTGTTTCAGAAGCTCAATTTACCATTTGAAATTTCTAATGAAGAAGAACGACTTTTAACTAGATAGGTATTTGAGTTGTGGCTTAATTTTTATTTTTGGGTTTTGAGATATTGAGTAAGTATTTTAAAATTGTCCCCAGTTCAATTTATGTACATCAATCACAATTGTTCAAATGATCTCCACATCTATGTAGATGGTTTTTCCTTTGCTTCAATTTATGTACATCAATCACAATTGTTCAAATGATCTCCACATCTATGTAGATGGTTTTTCCTTTGCTTGTCCGTTGGCGTTATTTGTTTTTTTCCTTTGCTTGTCCGTTGGCGTTATTTGTTTTTTCCCTTTGTGATCGTGATAATGTGTGATTGTGATTAAGAGGGTTAAGTTGTTTTCAGAAATCACTCTTGAGATTGGGTTACTACAAATAGAGGTTTTAATCCTAGATTACTGCAAGTTGAAGTCCTTGATATCATATTCCTTTAACTTTTCAGGACATGTGGATTGATGAATTTGAGGGTTTTAGGTTGTTTCCTAGAACCTTTTAAGCTAGAGAAGGTCGAGGAAGAAATTGAACTCCATTGGATTAAGAGGTTGGCAAGTTACATTTAAATGGTTATCTTTAACATACAACATTCATCTTAAATTTATGTATTCATTGTTAATGTATTGTTAATTACATTAACATAATTATTCTAGCAATTACTATTTATTTGACTACTTCTTTTGTTGTTTACTATAAGGAAAAAATGGTTTAAGGGAACCTTATATTTTGTGTGCTTTAACAGATCTCTGATTCCCACTGACTTATCTTTTAGCAGTGAGCTGCACATATATCATAAATATTTGATCTATAAAAATGAAAAACCCAAATATGTATATAGATAATAATGCATCGAAGTGCAAGAAGCGACGAGCTCCACATATATCAGAAATATTAGATCTATAAAAATGAAAAACCCAAATATGTATATGAATGATAATGCATCGAAGTGCGAGAAGCCACGAGGGAATCCATTGTCCAATAAGGCAATGAAATCAAAGAACTCAGGAAGGAAACTACTGTCTCAAACTACTCTGCTAGCCTAGTATCAAGCACAGAGTGAAGCAGGAGTGGAGGAAGTAAAGATGCCCAAAAAATAAAAAAAGAGGCAGAGGAGTGAGAATTATGAGGAGAAAGTGGATAGTTCCAGGTCTCAATCAGATGGTCTTCGAGAAAATTCACTACCCACTAAATTATCTAAATTAGCCGATAAGTATCGAGCTTTGAGGCGTTATTACTTGATTCTAGAGGAAGAATACTCTTCTCTCATAAATGAGCAGAAACAGATTGGCAGGGACATCAAAAAGCAAAAAGTGCAGAAAGGTTGGATTTTGGAGAAGCTTGTCGCGTTTATGGGTTGTTGAAGATCATGATTTTTTAATGTCCAACATGGATTTAGATTCAGCATAATATCGCAATTTGTATTGTTTCTGAACTTTCCATAGCCAGATTAGACACATTTTCGTGCAGGACTTATGCCACATAGTATATTTGGTTTTCTTGAAATCTAGTTGTAGTACTAGTTCATTCAAGTTTGTTTGAAGTTTAAATTTCTTCAATATTTGTGTTGTTTGGTGCTGGGTTAGATGACTCATATAGTTGATGTTTTGTTTCCAAAAAACTATGGCAAAATGTTTGAGACTATTATTATGATTTATTTTAAACATAATTTTCTTTCTTTATTTTCAAGTTATGATTTTTTTTCTTTATCTCTTATGCAAATCAATTTGTTCCTTTGAGATGGGAAGAACCAACTTGATTCATTCTACTAGTGGAAACATTTTTATTTTTGTCCACATGTAATCTAAATCTTTCTTTTCTCCCTCTAGAATTCAATAATTGTATGGAAACCGAAGTTCAAGATATTTTCTAATTTACTAACAGCAAGATATTCTCTCTCAAGAAATCTCAATGCCTAGACTAATTTTTAAAAAGTGAGTAATAGGAAAATGAATATGTTTATCCAACACTTAAAATCATAAGGATATCTGAAACATAAAACGAACACACAATTTTTATAAGGGTTTTGTCTATAATTATATATCATACAATTTGTTGTCAAGATTTGTAATACATAGTAGGTTAAGCATCAATACCATTTTTTTAAAATTTAATTCAATTTCAATAATATAACACACAAACTAATTACTCTTCAAGATATCTTTGTTTATGAAATTATAATGATTTTGGTACCTTGATTTCCACCATGTGGAAGAACAAATGTCATTCTAAAACGTACAGTCAACAAATGGAATGTTATTATGAAATTCCATTACTTATACATTTTGTTTCCCATCTTGAAATTCTTAAATTAGGGAAAAGAAAAGTGAATATGTTAGTTATATGCAATAATGATTCACCACTATGTAATTGGAGTTGTATTATTATAAGATTTGTAATAAAATAAGTCCCCTCTCACTTGTAATAATCCAAATTCTTTTATGAATACAAACATATGACTTATTTGAGTAATATTTCGTGGAGATATCTTTATCCATATTTTAGAGTTTGTAAGTTCAATCCTACCTTAGATGCCTTAGTGCCCCTAACCATTTCTCTATTTAATTCTTTTTTATTTTAATTTATTGTTTATTATTGTTGGAGCAGTTTCATTTTGGGTATGGAATTGCGTCAAGCACATTGTTTTTCCTATTGAAATTATTGAAATAAAACAAATCAAATAATCATAATATACCATGTTTATCTGGATCACTGGCACGCAAGTGTCCTCAAAGAATAATCAATGTTATGAATATATGGTCGATGAAATCTAGATGTTACATACACCCCCTATTGTTTTAAACTTGAACCCGATGTTTGTACAATCTAGCAATGAAAACAATAAATACAGGTGTTACTCCTGTATTTATCAAGCTCGCAAAATAAATATGGAAACTGTTGAAGCATCTCATGTGCATCCTCGCATGTGGCACATTGTGGAATATAACTATCCCACTAGACAATCGACCAAACCACATCATAGTTGTCTCGTGCAATGGTCCTGTTGCATTACTAAGAGGGGGGAGGTGAATAAGTAATGAAAAATTAAACCACTTTTAACCACAATGTATATCCTTTCACTTTAACAACAATGTTTAGTAATATATCATCAATTTACCATCTATGAATGCATCCAATATATATATCATAATCATGTAAACATAAGCACTATCACATCAACATCACATCAATAACACAATACACCAGTGTTTACGTGGAAACCAAAATGGGAGAAAATGACATAATGGTTTCTTATATATATGAATAATAGATTCATATGAATCACCAAATTCCCAATTCTCCAAATACAACTTGAAGGAGGCTCCAACCCCATATTCCGAGTCTCCAATAGGAAGGAGGCTACAACCCCCTTTCAAACCATATGCTCAACATCAACAACACATGCCTCTACCAAGCATGCACCAATGTTACCAACATATCATTACAAGATATTTTCGTGTACCATACCATGTACCAACCCTATACCATGCATCAACTTGTACCACAACATGTACCATAAACCATGTACCATAAACCATGTACCAAACATCTACATAAACTATGTATATAAACAACATACCATGTACCAAAAATGTATGATGGAACACCCCCTCCCCTTCGGGGCCCGGTCTCTCGATCGTTCCAAGTGTCGCATCGGATTGACTCTATGGGCTCCTGAATGAACCTAAAAATTATACAGAAACCCCTTTTCTTCCTTTGGTGCAGGTCATGTGATACTCACACCTTCTTTCTGCACATTCTTGAGCTTCTCAATTTTTCAAGCTCTAGCATGGCTCTTCCACATATATGGTTGGTCCAAGAGAACGTCACAAACATCCATCAGGGAAACATTACATAATACCTCATGCATGAAGGGCTTGATGCCATACGACAATTAATGACTGGTTGAAACAAAGATCTCTTCATTAGCGAAGCCAACCATCATTGGCGAAGCCACCCAATGTTGTATGGCTATGGGTATGGTGTTTTCGACAATCCTAACTGTTTGAAGACCTCTGTTTAGATGAGGTTCTTCTGGATTCTATTATAAACAATAAAATGCAACGAGGTCCCCTTCACCTAAATCTGTGAATGTAAAAGGTGTTCCCACTCTTACGGATCTATCGGTTCTTCTCGTAGAATTGTTGTGGTCGTGACAATACTAGTGGGATATGCATCGTTGATCTATATTCTATCATTATTTTTTGAATCAGATTATGAATGAGGGTTCAACTCCTTGTCTTTGATCTCAACTACCAATGACTATTTTGAGAATTTAGTGGAAATCGCACCATTTTCGGGTGTCCTTCTTCATATTTTCATTATCCTTCTTTTCCTGTGGCTTGGACTGGTTTTTGGGAGGTTGTTTGTTAGGGTTGTATTTATCATACTTTGTTGTTACAGATTCAAAGACCCTAAATCCCTCTTATTCTGGTGCTTAAATTTTTGTTCGATTTTAACAACATATCAATAAGAAGCACTCAATGATGAGATGTCCAAAAAATCTCTTTCAGTTTGTATGTATCTCTGTACATCGATGTGATATGTCATAACTAAATGTCATTCGTAGTGTTTGATACCCAGCTTGGTGCACAAGGTATTGAAGGTATTGGTGAATAGCGACACTACTTGGCCCCTCTCTCTCCATAGTGTGGTCCATCTGATGTACTGGCTTTAACCCATATATTCCATACTCCTTTGTGGAAGTTTGCTTCGATTAAGTTTCCCACCAATGTTTAACATGGGGGGGAGCCTTAAGGAGTGCGAAGGTATATTTTCCATGTCGAATACATTATGAATAGAGAAATAGCCTTCTAGCAGATTTAACCATTTTTCTAGGGCATCCACATCTATTTTTCCTTCAAATATGGAAATATCAAAATTAACTTATATCTTCAAAGGCAAGGTGCCTTAAAAGTGGCCACCCGATGATGATGCACATGTTGTTATCGACAAACATTGAAGGATGTGGAAAAAAATCTCCATCATTTCACCCCTCTGTTGCGTGAGAGTTTGTTGAAGAAAGAAATTAATGAAATCATCTGCTCTATTATTTTTCTTTTCTTATGCCATGGAGGGTTTGTTGGGTGTGCAAGAGTGATTTTCCTCAAGATAGACAAGATCAAGACCCAACTTGCTATACTCAAACCTCGTTGGGGACATGCAATTAAAATCGATCAAGAGAAGCCTACTCTGATAGCACTGATCCTGATTATTTTTTAAAACGAAATGAAAGAAGAGATATTACACTGAAATACATATAAATATTGTGAAAAATAAAGAAATATAGTAATACATTATTTCTATTAATGAAATAAACGTACATTATTTTTATTTGTGGCAGCTTATCTCTGAGAAGA
The DNA here is from genome assembly GCA_010110895.2 of Picea sitchensis. Taxonomy (NCBI): domain Eukaryota; kingdom Viridiplantae; phylum Streptophyta; class Pinopsida; order Pinales; family Pinaceae; genus Picea; species Picea sitchensis. The sequence continues at coordinate 20,899 of SNQJ01S0005629.1, read as the reverse complement.
GATGTGATGGCTACTTGCATTTGCAAGAAGATAATTGTTACAATGAGGCTCCAAAGGCCTTTTTACTATAAGTAAAAGCCAAAACCCTAACCTCGGAAGATGAAAATCCAAAAGGTTTGCAAGACCCGATGGGGGTAGTGGATACGTCAACTTCCTGGGGGCATAAATTTTGCATACGTTCTCTATTTCCGACATTCAATTAACCATTTGAAATTTCTAACCGAGAAGATTTACTTTTAACCAGCTTGGCCGAGAGCCTATGGTAGTCGGGTGCCCCCAAATACCCAAAAAGACATCGTTTAGGGCCTCAAAACAGCCCCGGAAGTTTGGGACCCAAAAAGTTGCTGAAAAACTCCGAAGGTGGAAACTATTTTTCGTGTCAGTGGAATAGGTAGGTCGCCACCGATATCCACCCTGATCATACAACTTGTAACCATTAGGGTGCATCATCTAAACTCGACTGTATGTCCATCCACTCAGGCCAATGACGATCAACACTACCTCCAACTCCTTTTCTCGGGTGGGAAAGAGAAAATAGAAAAGAGGAGCAAGGACAGTTGGAAACACAATTTTTCATGGCCCGCATAATGGTGCAAAATGGCATGATGATATCTCATCTACCCTTGGTTATGTTTTATACTCCAATCAAGTGGTTAGAGTAGTTATACACAGTCAATACGGTGTTGGGAAAAAGAGGAACCCTTAGCCCCGCCCAAAATTTACTAAAATTGTATTTTTTAGCCAAATAAATTTCTTTTTCTTTTTGTCTACATGCAATCTAAATATTTCTTTTTCTCGATGTAGAATTCAACAATTGTATGAAAATGGAAGTTNCTCAATGCCTAGACGAATTTTTAAAAGGTGAGTAATAGGAAAATGAATATGTTTATCCAACAATTAAAATCATAAGGATATTTGAAACATAAAACCAACAAACAAGCAACTTTTATAAGGGTTTTGTGTGTCATTATATTTAAACAATTTGTTGGCTATATTTGTAATACATAGTAGGTTAAGCATCAATACCATCTAAAAAAAAATTAACTCACCTTCAATAATATAAGACACAAACTAATTACTCTTCAAGATCTCTTTGTTTATGAAATTATAATGATTTTGGTACCTTGATTTGAAGTATTTCATGAACAAATGCAATATATATTGGGAAATGCGCTATTGGATAATCATTTTAGGTTTGTTGGTGTATATAAAAACACAATATGAAACCCCTTGAGGTGGTATTCATGAAGCAATAATGAATGGGTAGAGAAGTCGAAGAGAACAAGAAGGAATAAAAAGGAGAAAGATGAGTAGAGTAGAGTTGAAGATTACAAACTCGGGTGCAAAGGCCAAATATTGTGTACAATGTTTAAAGACAAGTCTATGTTATTGGATCTATTATTGATAATACATTTGTATATGTAAATACTTGTGATTCAACTATTGTGATTGAACCCCTTGTGTTGTTTCTATTCCAACTTAAGAGAAAGTTTAATGCAATATCTATGTTATAATGAATCTCAACCTATTAGCCGTAACTACAACCTCTAACCATTGTCGGGTTGCATCGAAACTGGACTGTAGG
>SNQJ01S0005629.1:6205-19304 GCA_010110895.2 Picea sitchensis | reverse complement strand
TAAAAAATAGTCGTTCAAAGTCCCATGGTGGTGTCCCTTTGTAAAATGGAAGAAAAACCCATAAAATGGATTTTATCCTAAGTTTTCCCCAAGTGCATGCGTTCTTCGCTCCTGATCTATGTTTCTTGCACTTATCAACGGTCTCGATCATGGAGCTCAGATCTACGGTTCACAGAGGTTTCCGGACCCCCCCGACCGTTATGTTTTTAACCAAGGGGAGGGGGGGGTCCAGAATCGGTCATAACATAGGCACACATCTGGACGGCCCAGGAAAGGGCGCCTAAATCAACGGTCAATGTTAAGGTGCTCGGAGGTAGGCTTCGGCCTGTGATTAGGTGACGAGGGTATCGTCAATGGTAAAATGAGCACACCATCTTCTATATTCTAACAGGTTATGGGCCCACACCCCTTCATTCAGCCTAAAATGCTGGAAGGAAACATATCCGCTAGACATTGAGCTCGTTGAGGAACTGCCACTAGGGTTACTAGTAGGAGAAGCTTCCAAAAGCACTACAGCTAGTGTTACCAGCAGAAGCAGTTGTAGAAACTGTTATCACCCCATAAATTAGGGGAATCAACTGATAACTTGGATATTATCTGTATCTAGTGTTTTATTGACAAATGAATTTTCATTCTGCAAATAATTTGAGAAAAAGAAAAAGAAAAAGAAAAAGAAAAAAGAAAGAAAAAGAAAAAAGAAAAGAAAAGAGAAAAAGAAAAAAGAAAAAAGAAAAGAAAAGAGGGCATAAAAGAATTGAAATGAAAGCCCCATGCAATAATAGTAACTTGGTCATACCTTTCAAGCATGGCCAAGTTCTTTTTAAATTTAATGTTGATAGATTAGTGAATAAATCTGACCAGACTGTCTAATCCTGGTCAGGTAGCCCTTAGGTTAGATTAGTGAATAAATATGACCAGACTGTCTAATCCTGGTCAGGTATCCATTAGGTTAGATTAGTGAATAAATCTGACCAGACTCTCTAATCCTGGTCAGATAGCCCTTAGGTAGAGTAATTTATTAACCCAATAGTTTAATCTGGGTTAATTGTCCTAGGAAGATAGGTTAGCATGTAGGTCAATTGCTTTATTGTTCAAGTCCATTAAAACCAGCTTGAATTCAAGACTACACCATGTTCCAAATGCTTAAAAAATAGTCGTTCAAAGTCCCATGGTGGTGTCCCTTTGTAAAATGGAAGAAAAACCCATAAAATGGATTTTATCCTAAGTTTTCCCCAAGTGCATGCGTTCTTCGCTCCTGATCTATGTTTCTTGCACTTATCAACGGTCCCGATCATGGCGCTCAGATCTACGGTTCACAGAGGTTTCCGGACCCCCCCGACCATTCTATTTTTAACCAAGGGGAGCGGGGGGTCCAGAATCGGTCATAACATAGGCACACATCTGGACGGCCCAGGAAAGGGCGCCTAAATCAACGGTCCACAATGAATTTTGGACCCCCCCTCCGTTCTACCTTTAATGGAGGGGGGGGGGTCCAAAACGAGGATTAAAGAACGCACTAAGATCTACGGCCAGGAAACAAGCACGCAGACCAATGGATCAAAATGAATTTTGGACCCCTCTTGATGTTCTGCCTTTAACCAAATGGGGGGGTCCAGAATTGTTATTCTCTTTTGGTGGGCCCCTCATCATAGGTGGAATAAATCTATTGATCCCAAAGTCATATCACCATATGCTATCTGATAGCCCTCTTCATTCATGGATGTCATCTCCCACTTGTCTCGTTGGTTCCCAAGTTAAGTCACATCCCATAACTGTCGTCAGTCCCTGCTGTCAGACCCCTACCAATTTCACTCATGACCAGCCCCTTATCACGAATTTTACGTCCCATCCCTAGCCTCCACATCACTCGTCTGTATGTTTTGGCCACTGTCACCTGCCATCTCACTCCCAAGTGGCCCGTTGTCCATTTATTACAGGATAAAATGTTTGTTATCCTGATGACCTGTCTCCCGCGCCCGCCCGACCCAAGTTTTAAATAAAACTACCATTATTTCCCCTTTCATTCAATATTCATCCATCGCACCACAAGATTTACCTCTTACGCCTCCATTGCATTCCCGTCGCCTCCATCCACAGTCAGTCGACCCCACTAACTACGTGTTATTTGCAGGTACTGTTGTAGAGATGGCGCCAAAGCCAAGACAAGCAGAAGGAGACGAGAATCCTTTTCTCCTGCCTCCTGTCAATTTGGAAAAAATACCATTGGTTGACAAAGATAGATTGATCATGGATACCATATGCGATTTTGATTTCTCAGATCTCTAGTCATGGCTCCGGGAGGTGTTCCTGGACCAGAGCGATGAAATTGGACTCTGGGAGTCCAATTTGCCCCTGTACCTTTTTCCCCAGATCCACCACTTTCCCCAATTTGCCCCGAAATGCCAAGCTCATTATATTCCTGACTAGAGGGTCGTCGTCTCCTCATCCGGAGATGCCCTGTTCTTCATCACGCCCGAAGACATAGATCAAATGATGAAAATCCCCCGTGTTGATTCTGCTTCCATGTTCAACCTAGAAATCCTTACAGAGTTGTATCCAAAGATGACCTTTCCCCAGAGAGCTCAAATGTTCGAGCTATTCCTTCCTACCTCTGCTCCAATCCCTTCCACAAATCTCCCTTACCCATCCTCCATGTTCACCACCAAGGGAAACCAAATCATTTCCTCCCTTCGTGCCCTGCTAGGATACTATTCCGACAAGTGGGTAGACGAGTCCATTCTGGGTTTTCTATCCATTTTCTCTAATGATGAAAAACCCACCACACAGTTTGATTTCAGTACCTTCTTGGCCAACAATATTCACGAACAGTTCATGAATTTTTTCACTGAAGGCATGTTCAGATATTCGTCCATATTGGCTTACATGTTTGTGTTCTATCAAGCAGATAAATTCAGTTTTTCTATGCAGAAAATGGACGCAGATGGAAGGCCTCAGCCAGTCACAGCGTGGACATCTTTGTTGAAGCACAATTCCACAAAGTATACCTTCAAGGCATTTATTGATCTTTTCTACCCTCCATTGGTTAGCATGTTGAGTGGCATGCCCGAGCCATGAATAAACGATGAAGTCCAGAGAATTCTACATCTCTCGGACAACGCAAAGACAGGGGATTGGTACCTGTATAAAAACCACACCGAGATCCAAATTTTCGGGTGTGAATTGGCACCCTACAAATTGCCAAAGTACGTGCTGGTAAGAATCTTTGCGTTAGAGTATATAATGCAGATCATGAATACCGATGACATTCATTTTGTTTCCCTGAAGAAGAAGCAACAATTGAGAATTAAGGGGTAGATTGGCTCCTTCATTTGCAACAACCGAGGCGTCGGGGAAGAAGCTGATAGATTGTTGAAAGAAATGAAATTCTCTCTGAGTTTCCCATGGAACTATGATCCACACAGGATCATTTCAGAAATGCGAGTGAAAAATAAAAACATCCCATATGTGCACGAGTCCAAGCCTGAGATCGAAAAATTTGCAAATCAGACAGTGTGGGCTCCAGACACCTTGGTCGAAGTGGAACAACAGGTTCCCCCGACCACTGTACTTCCAACTTCCACGCCACAGGTCCCTAAGGAAAAAAGGCCTCGATAGGATTCATCTCTGCCTGTCACGGAGGTATCATCTAAGGAATTCTAGTTACACACTAAAAGGCCAAAGACAACCACAGTTCCCAGTCCAACTGGAGAAATAGAAATCCCTCCTACTACAAAGACCAAGCCTCTCATTCCTCCTTTCGGTTCAAGCATGTATATAGAAATCACTTCAGTTGTGCCGAAGAGGTCTACAGACTCCCCATTGGACACAAAATAAGGCAAAAATGGGCCCAAGTTGGGCATTTTCGAGAAGTACGAGTTGATTAAGAAAATAAATCAGACCCTCACTAGCAGTACTTACGCCCATTTTCAAAAATAGTCATCCACTGCGGATCATAGGCTTCTATCTACATTCGATACTGAAAGAGGAAGAATGCACATGGCTTTCTTACAAGCACAAGTACCAGATCCCAAGGCAATCACAAATTACAAGAGAGCCACCTTCAAATTCCAGGCGAAGGATGTACACCCAACAGATCAAATGGATCTGCATAAATAGACAGGGGAGATGATATTCCACACATTGGCGCATGCTTCAGTAGCTGCTGCCAAATTGCAGGTGTCACTCAACAACGCGCAGACACAACTCAAACTGGAGAAGATTTCATCATTCGCAAAGGATAACATAATTAAAACTTTGGAGGAGATGGTCCTCAAGATTGGCTATGATCCCTCGAATGTAAAAGCTGAAGAAGAGATGATAAAGAGGAAGAATGTAGACATCTCCTCCCTAAGAAAATAGTTGAAGCTTCCTCCTATAGAAGACTCACAGGCTAAAGAGATAGCAGAGAAAGAAGGCGAGAAGGAAGAAATGATTAAGCTTCTCATGGAGAAGAACGCTCAGCTTAAAGAAATGGAAGCAGAGACGGACAAACTGCTAAAGGAGAAAGAACAACTGAAGTCTATGGAGGCCATCCCATTGACTGCTATCCCAATCTGAGGGACAGGCACAACAACAGTAACAACAATTCCATCTGCAACACTAGGGACACCACAGGAAGGGACAACCGATCTCACCAAATCAATGGAGAAAATGAACCTGCAAGAGACAGAAATAAGCAGGCTTAAGAAATAAGTTGAAAACCTCCAGGAACTCAAAACTTCTTTCCAGACCAGTCTCTCCAAAGAGAAATAGGTAACTGAGCAGCTAAAGAAGGAACTACAATAGCTCCATAAGAAAACCATGGCAGGGAAGACTTTGGCTGAAGTCAAAGAGAATGTATGGACATATATTACAAAGTCCATGAATGAAATATGGCCCATGATCCAAATCATGTTCGAACAGAACGATTTGGTCCAGAGGAGTAAACAAGCTATTGAGAAGATCAGAGTGGAATTGGGAGATAGACCAACTCAAGAAAATGATATAATCAGATTCCTCAATTCCAAGACCAGAGAAGAGTTAGAAGAGTTGAAGATAGAGGACAGAACAGAAACCATCCTTGAGGTGAAAAGAGTTTTGACCAAGAGGGGATTGATGCTTCAGCTAGAAGAAAAAGTTCATACCATGGAACTCGGGGTACAAAAGTTTTTTAGTAAGATTGATGCTCTCCAAAAGAAAGGCCTACCTGGTTTGAGGGTCATTAATGACAAACTAATGACACTCCAAGATTACAAGAAGAGATTAGCTGAGGTGTCTAAGGACAGTTCAAAGTTCGCTAGCGTACAAGGTAGCATCACTGGCAAAGCATTCCTAGACGCCCTTCAATTTGACATCAGCATCCAGCATGAGATTCGATATATATTCCTCACCAAGCCCACATTCGCCAAATATACAGTAATGGACGAAGTGTATCGGAGGCTGCTCAAAGTCATGGTGCCTAGTCACATTAGATGGGAGGAACTCTGCGATCTGCTCAATTAGTAGATGAGCTCTCCAGATCGAGTCACCTGTCCAGTCAGAAGAGGTTGTGCAGAAACCTCACCAACGGCCTACCCTAGAATTTCCGCGTGCAGTTGCACCAAGTCACCAAGCAATTTTGATCAGTTAAATTAGTTAGACTAAAAATAGAATGAGCACGTCCTGATCAGTTATGACAGGAACGTTTGTATGTTGAATTATAAATACTTCACTTTTTGAGGTATTGAGGGTTGTTGATTCTCACACCCGAGCGCTATCAGGCTGTAACATTTTTGAAGAGATCTACCATTAATGAAAAGGAGGCACTTTTACAGGATTCTTGTGTGTATTCACTGGTGATGTTATTTTCTAAGTTGAATATTTTTTCTTGCTTCGTGATCATATTGTTTTCTGAAACTAATCTTTAAGAGTAGCGTATGTTGCAGGATTTATCTTAGATACCCTGTTTCTCACTCGGAAAGGTTTTAGTGTTTAGTTTCTGGTGTATTCAATTAAGGAATTCTTAGCTGCTTCTTAGTTGAATTTATCTTTCTCATCTTTTCTTCTGTCCATCATTTAAACTATTAAAGATCCTGTGAGTATATTACCTCACCCTGTGGAAGTCTTTATTTACGTTTCTGGTTGTATTTCATATTTTATGTAAGCTCAGACCCCATAGCCCAATGGACGTGTAAGCCATGTCAACCAATTCAAAAACACTTTTACAACAAAAACCTACCTGTTTCTTTAACTAGCCTAATATCTAAAGTTGAGAACAAAGCTAAATCATATAGAGAGATCCCTCTCTGAAGATGGAAGGGCTAGATACCAGCTTTAAAAGCGGTTGGATAAAGTTACCTTAGTAGATTTCTTCTATTTCAACCTCTGGGAAAATTACTGAGTGCTAACATAATGGCGACTCCACTGGGGAAGAACTAAAAATAGATAATTTCACGTCTTCTTTCCCCTAAAAGAACGTTTAAGTTTGAAATGAAAGAAATGTTCAGAGGTTGATCAAACGTTGTACATATTATTTTCTAACTCACAAAATAAAAAATATATATATATATATAAATCCAAAAAGAGTTCTGGCTCCTAAGAAAGTCCACACTCGATCTCATCCAGACCCAGAACCCTCTATAGGGATAGATAACCCTGAACATTTTCTCAGGCGAAAGATTTCAGCTGTTGCTCCTTCCTTTTCAGGAAAGCCAGTTATCTCTCAAAAGTTTGATCTTGATACCTTGCCACAGTGAAGCCTGGTTAGAACCCTGTCTGACAGTTTTTTGACTGGACTCGTCTTTGACCCAACTGCATTGCAACCCCTAACCCCTGAAGTTTTGTCTCCCGCAACTAAACTACAAATCGCCACCTCAGTATTGTCCAGTCCCTCATCCTCATCTTCAGTCGCTACATCGCCGACCATCCAAGTTGTCGTTCCACCTCCTCCATTCGTCATGGCAGCGCAATATGATCCTTTGGTGTTGGCTGCGCCATTACATCCCATGCCCCAAGACTATCAAACAAGACTTCCACAGTACGATGCAATGGGACCTTTGAATGCTCAACAACATGTTGACAAAATGAACGATTACTTTGACTTACAAGAAGTTGATGAGGCCGATGTGCAAATGTGATTTTTTTCCCAAAGCCTGATAGGCGACGTCAAGAAATGGTTCAAAGCTTCACCTGCCGCCTCAGTCCCTGACCTTGTCACGTTCCAAAGAAGTTTTCTCGACAGATGGGAGGTAAAGAAAAACCCTCTCCATATCTTGTCAGAATACGAGAATATAAGAAGAAATCAAGGCGAGATGATTCAAGACTACTGTACCTGTTTTAACAACCTATACAATGCAATCCCAACTGAAATCAAACCCCCACAAGGTCTTGCATTAATTAAATTCCCCGACGGATTTGATGCTGACATGTCTTACCAGTTAAGGGAAATAAATTCCACCACCCTGGAAGACATGCAGAAAAGTGCTATTAGTGTTGAGGCCAATCTGTTGGCAAAGAGAGCACGATAGAGATCCGAAAGGAGAGTCATGATTAAAGAGGAACCTTCCACGTCGTCCTCAGATTCCAAACTGGATTCTTTGACCTGAGCAGTAGAATTAATGATGGAAAGACTGACGGTGTCCGACAGAAATACTCCGAGAGACAACCCACCTGCTCCTCAGGTTCGGAATCCCAACTTCAGGAGAAACCCTCCTCAAGTCAGACAGAGAGATCCTAGGGATCAACGAGAACAGAGAGGTCCTGATCAGCAGATCAGGCCTCTCTTGCAAGAAAATTATGCTGATGAAGGGGGGGAGGTGATTGAGGAATTCGAGGACACTCATATTAACCTCATGGGAATTCACGACAACGAGGCCATTTTCCTTACCCAAGAAGAGAAGGAACTCTTTCTGCTCAATCAAACAAAGGTGAGTGAGGAAGCCGAAGATGCAGAACAACAAGCCTTTGAAAATTCTATTCTGGAGGTACACCGACAATACAATCTGCGAAGCAAGAAGACAGAAGGAAGCTCTCCAAAGAAGACCACTGAAACAAGGAAGACAGTTGAAACTGAAAATATTTCTGAGCAATCTATTGAGAAAACCCCTGAACCATCTACTGAAAAGACTCCTAAGAAAACAATTGCTGACAATATTCCTGAGAAGAGTAAAGCTGACGTCCTCGTGAAGAAAAATATCACCATTCTGAAAAGGCCATCACAGCCCGAATTTTCACCTATTAACTCACCAAGTACTTCTGAGCACAATAATATGGTGGACAAACCATAATCGATTAGCATAAATCCTACACCTTTCAGCCTTGAGGGGGAATTAGCCAAAATAAAAATTTCCATCCCACTTACAGAGTTGATGAACTGAGGTGGTTACCGTTCACAGGTGATCAAAGCACTGGCCATTGAACCTAACATAGGTACAAAGGCCTTAACCATTGGATCAAGAAACCATTCATACACTGTGAACCTTACTGATGATCATCCTGAACTCCTTTTCGGACCTGAAGTAGATGGTCAAGATGATACAGGGGAGGTTGCTCCTTTTTACATCAGTTTAAACATACATGACTTGATCTTGCATAATGCTATGCTGGATTCGGGCGCTTCATATAATCTGATGCCTAAAGTAGTAATGGAAAAGTTGGGACTGGAGGTAACTAGACCATACAAGGATTTACACTCATTTGACTCTAGCAGAGTTAAATGTATTGGTTTGCTTAAATATTTATGCATCACCTTGGTTCAAATCCCTGCCAAAAGAATGGTAATGGATGTGGTGGTTGCAGACATCCCGGCAAAATATGGAATGTTGTTGTCCCAGTATTGGGGAGCTAAGTTGAAAGGAACCCTGCAGCTGGATATGTCCTATGCCACTATCCCAGTGTTTGGGCAACATAGGAGGTTATACAGAGAAACGTTGATGAAGTACATGGTCAGTAGCCAAGAAAAACCGCACAACTATCCCCTCTATTCTACACATTTCGATCTAGATTCGTTCATCTTGTACAATGATGGTGATACTAAGGATCAAGTTACTCAGTTGATGGAAGACACACCTAGTCAAGATGAAGGCCCAGAAAGCATTGAGGTAGCTAAGATGAAGAATGTGATAACTGAAGAGTTACTCGTTGATTTCTGGAGCATGGATTTTGATGGTGCAGTGAGTAAAGAAGGAGCAGGAGCTGGAGTCTGGCTGCATAATCACAGAAAAAGGTATTCAGAGAATCACTCTTATAAATTAAATTTTCAATGTACTAACAATATTGTTGAGTATGAAGCTTTGATGCTCGGCCTGAAGCTTTTGAAGAAAGTTGGTGCTAAGCAGATAATGGTAAGAGGTGATTCTGAATTGATAATCAAGCAGGTCAAAGGTGAGTACGCTGCTAAACACCCTTGTCTTAGAGCTTATAGGAATGTTGTTCTTGATGCTTTGACATGTTTTACTGAGGTCGACTTGCAGGTAATGCCGAGGGGACAAAATATTATGGCCGACGGATTGGCTACGTCAGCAGCCACCTATAAGATTCCTTTCCGCCCGACTCGCCCATATACTGTTGAGGTGAGATGCAGACCGACAGTTCCCGACAACATTAGGTATTGGAAAGTTTTCGGTAATGATGATCAGATCGAGGATTTTCTACAATGTAAGAATGATTTTGAATGTACAAATATAGATTTAGAAAATGAAAATGAAAATGTAAATAATTCTGATTTTGGAATAGATAGTGTGAATACTGTAGATCCAGGAGTAGATGACATAGATTCAGGAGAGTTAGGGGATGACGAAATGGACGCTGATGTTTTACAGTTGAAAAGCAATATTTTACCCAGAGGTCTTGTTCCTTTAGAAGATCTGTTTGACTGTAACGAGGTAGCTAAAAAGCCAAAAATAGAAGCACATGGACAAGAGGTAGAAGACTGTAATATAGGGACCGAAGAGAAACCTAGGATGGTTAAACTGTCTAAATCTTTACCCCCAGAGAAAAAACTCAAATACATTGAGTTGTTTAAAGAATATTCGGATGTATTTGCATGGGGATATGAAGATTTGAAGGCCTATGATACCAGCATCATACAACACATGATTCCCATAAAAGAAGACCAAAAACCGTTTAGGCAGAAACTTAGGAGGATAAATCCCAAGTTTCTCCCTCTGGTAGAAAATGAAATCAAGAAAATGTAGGACGCCAAAATTATAGTTCCATTACGTTTCTCCAAGTGGGTCTCTAATCTGGTTCCTACACGTAAGAAAACCGGGGAAATCAGACTATGCACAGATTTCCGAAATCTGAATAAATCCTCCCTGAAGGATAATTACCCCTTGCCTAAGATGGACCACCTCCTGCAAAGAGTGGTCGGGTCCAAACGAATTTCTCTACTAGATGGTTTCTCTGGTTACAATCAGGTCTTAGTTCACTCGGACGACCAAGAAAAAACCGCTTTCACCACGCCATGGGGCACTTTCATGTATGTGAAAATGCCTTTCGGTCTAATGAACATAGGAGCCACATTCCAGAGGGCGATGGATATCACTTTCATGGAAGAAACATGCAAATTTATTGTCGTCTATTTAGATTATGTGACTGTTTTTTCCCAATCTGACGATGAACACCTGAGGCACCTTAGACGAGTTTTCGAGAAATGTAGAAGGTTTGGGATTTCTTTAAATCCTAAGAAGTGTCTTTTTGGGTTAGAAGAAGGGAAACTGTTGGGACACATCATCTCTAAAGATGGAATCAAAATAGACCCCAGCAGAATTGAGGCCATACTAAAGTTAAAACACGCAAGAAACCTCAAAGAACTACAGTCGTTTATCGGGCAAATTAACTTTCTATGAAGGTTCATCCCAAATCTGGCCGAACTCCTCAGAAACATCACAAACATGCTTAAAAAGGACATAAAAATAAAATGGGACTCTGAGTCCAGAAAATCTTTCGAACAAGTCAACGAGCACTCACAGAAGCCCCGGTTTTGATCAGTCCGGATTTTACTAAGGATTTCTATCTCTTTTCTTTCGCCTCTGAAGATACTATAGTGGCGGCGTTACTGCAGAAGAACAACGAAGGGTATGAATAGCCCATAGATTTCTTTAGCAAAGAATTAAGAGATGTTACTCTGAATTACAAGATCATGGAGAAGCAAGCTTTTGCTTTGGTAAAAGCTCTAAAGGACTTCAGGGTCTACATTCTCCATTCCCATACAATAGCTTATGTTTTGAACGTGGTTTTAAAGGACATCTTGACACAGGACAATCCAGATGGAAGAAGGGGAAAATGGATTGTTGTCATTTTAGAATACGATTTAGAGATTAAGCCCACTAAACTAATCAAAGGTCAAGGCCTTGCTAAATTAATGGTTGAATCTAACTTCCAAGCTCTTGACATTAATTTTCTAGATGTGGCAGATGAACAGGGCGAGATGGAGACTCCAAACGTTAGAGAGGTATTTCTAAACTCTCCATGGTATACAGACCTTATATTCGTTTTACAAAATTTACAAGCTCCCCCTAGTTTAACTAAGACTAAAGCTAGATTTTTAAAGTTGAAAGCTTTGAAATTTTGTATTCTAGAAGGCAATTTGTATTGGAAAGATCCTACAGGCATTCTGTTAAATTGTTTACTGAAAGATGAAGTTGATAAAGTGTTGCAAGAGTTTCATGCAGGTGAATGTGGCGGCCATTTGAACTGGAAAGTCATAGCCAACAAAATACTCAGAGTTGGTTTCTATTGGCCCACCTTGTTTGCTGACGTGCACCAGAAGGTAACAGCATGCCACCAGTGCCAAATGTTTGAAGGTAAAGGAAACTCCTTCCTCTACCTTTGAAACCGATCTTAGTTGAAGCCCCTTTCCAGCAATGGGGGCTCAACTTCATTGGAGAAATACATCCCCCATCATCAGGTCAGCACCGGTGGATTCTCACTGCCACCGATTATTTTACCAAATGGATTGAAGCAGTACCGAGAAGGAAAGCCACTGACTCTGTTATTATCAAATTTCTTGAAAATAATATTTTATCTCGTTTTGGTTGTCCTAGAAAGCTTATCATTGACAATGCAGCTGCTTTTCGCTCAAAGAAACTTATAGATTTCTGCAACCAGTATCACATTGGTTTGGGGCATTCCACAGCCTATTACCCTCAGGGGAATGAGTTGGAAGAATCTTCAAACAAAACCTTGGTAAATATCGTCAAGAAAACATTGCAGGAAAATAAGAAATCATGGCACGATAAGTTGGTGTTTGTTTTATGGGATCACAGGCTGACGACCAAAAGTTCAATTGGTATGTCACCATACCAGCTGGTCTATGGTACAGAGGCAGTGTTTCCTACTTCTTTAGGAGTTCCTGTCATAAAGTTGCTTCAAGATGTTCAAGCTGAGCCAAATGATTCATAGAGAAGGATCAACCAGATGATCCATTTGCAGCAGACTAGAGAAGAGGTTTTCAACAAAACATAGGTCGTCCAAGACAACAAAAAGAAGATCTTTGACAAAAGAACCAAGGAGGATGATTTTGAGATAGGAAATTTGTTGTTGAGATGGGATGCCAGGAATGAGGACAAGGGAAAGCATGGAAATTTTGATAATTTGTGGACAGGGCCATACAGGATCCAAGCTTTCAGAGGAAATAATGCCTTTTTTCTAAACAACGCTGATGGGTCGGATCTGCCAGGAGCACCTGTGAATGGAAGAATACTGAAACATTATTTTCCACCCCAGTAGAAGATTTGAAAGCTCATTCTCCATTGTACATACCAGTTTAAGTTTCATTTTCTTTTTTCTTGCATTTTCTGAGTGAGGAACATCAGTCAGTTGGTTGAAGCCCGAAGAGAAGGCCCTAAGCTATTGACCATGGTTTTTCCCAGTTTTGAGAATAAGACCAACGAAGAATACTAGGCAGATATGTTTAGAATCACAAGAACCAGGATTCTTGGGACTTAACAAGGCAAGTACCATCCCCATGTGGAGTCGTTGTTATCAGCCCATAAATTAGGGGAATCAACTGATGACTTGGATATTATCTGTATCTAGTGTTTTATTGACAAATGATTTTTCATTCTGCAAATAATTTGAGAAAAAGAAAAAGAAAAAGAAAAAGAAAAAGAAAAAACAAAGAAAAAGAAAAAAGAAAAGA
>SNQJ01S0005628.1:226237-246500 GCA_010110895.2 Picea sitchensis | reverse complement strand
GTCCGCACCTACCGATTAGTCCGATAACACTCATAGGATACATTCTCTATCACAGGGGCATCAACAACATTCTCTGATGATGCCTGAACATTGAGGAAGTAGACAAGGTCTCCAATGACTATCATAGTGGTGCATGTGGAGGTCACCTCTCCGGCATGTCCACTGCACAAAAAAGAGTTCAAGTCGATTAAGTTTAGCCCACCCTATTTCATGACTACATCCACGCAGTCAAGCATTGTGACAAATTTCAATTGTATGCACATAAAGATCGAGAACCACCTACTCTAATCCATCTCGTAATCACCATTGGACCCTTCTGTAAATGGGGCATTAATTGCATGACTTGAAATCCCTCATCCATCAATGGGCACAAGTATATAGTGGTCATTGTTGACTACTTCACCAAATGGGTAGAAGCCATGCCCACTTTCAATAATACAGAAAATGTAGATGCTCTATATTTCTTTAACCACGTCATTTCCCATTTTGGATTCCCCCTCCAGCTAGTGTCTGACCATGTAAACCATTTCGATAATGCAATATTCACTAAGTTATCTACCAAATTGGGATTTACTCATGAATTCACATCCCCCTACTACCCACAGTCCAATGGGAAAGTCGAAGTAGTCAATAAGGTCCTTAAGACAATTCTACAGTTAACCATAGATAAGCATAAGACCAACTGGAATCACATGTTTTTCTCGACTTTATGGGAATATCAGACAACATTCAAAACTATCACTAGTTTCACACCTTTCCATCTCATTCACGAGGTGGAATTTGTCCCTCCCATCGAGTGAAAAATACCCACTCTACACACCTCAATTGAGCTCCTACCATATACAAATCCCATTGAGCAACGATTTCTCAATCTCTAATCTCTCAATGAAGATCGACGATACTCTTTACAAAACAATGAAGCATCCAAGAAACATTCCAAGGCCATCTTCAATCATGAAGTAGCCCTTCGGTCATTTATAAAAGGAGACCTGGTACTAGCCTACAATTTGATTCTCTTTGGAGGGGTCCCTATATTGTTAGCCATTGCCACACCAAAGGCACTTACATTCTAGCTCACCCTGACGGGGCTACACTCAAGGGCATGGTCAATGGGTTATACCTGAAGAAATTATACCCTTAAGTGTAGCCACTCTAACTTAGGTTCTTCTTGCATTTCCCTAGTGCTTTTAATCTCTTTTCACACCTCACCCTATCACAACATGGGTCTAATCCTTTTTCCTTGTTTTGTTAGATGAATCCTCCATTCGCTTACCACATCGGGTATGATGATGGTGCTATCCATTAGACTCAGAAATCTTGATTCGACAACTTGGGCCATTTACACTGCATATCATGTATTACTTCACTCTAGTGGTATATGCCTTGGGATCGCCACGAATAATCAAGTTGAATATTTTGTTGTTATTGGCCTCATCTTAGAGGATAGCCACCTTCCTATTCATCACCTAAGCATCCTCCTAGATTCTCATCTCGTCGTCCTACAATTGAACAATGTGTATTGCATCCATTATCCATACCTATACCACAAGTACTTGCAAGTTGAAATTTTATCGCTACATTTTGATTCAATCACATTTACTCATATTCCTAGGAGCCTAAACCAAGTTTCCAATCACATGGCTAATCAAATCCTAGATTGTAATTTATCACATTAACATACGTCATCCAACGTTCAACATTTTCCATCATCAATAAAACAAGGAAGCAATCATCACATCACACATATACACAAAAACATAAGAAGAATCATCATCAAAATATGTACTCATATATATATATATATATATCAATGGTGCCATACTTTTTTCTCCCAAAAATATACAATCGCCTCAGTGGCACGGCTAGACCCCAAAAAAATGTGCACCTTCAAAATCTACAAAATGGGAGTTCATAGACTCCTATACATCATACAAAAATGGGTCAAGCCCATACTAGAGGTGAAACCTATGGATCCCCTAGATATAAAAAATCACTAGCTGGAGGATCCTCTGATGGATCTCTGTCATCCCAGGGATCCCACCCTCCCCCACTTGGGGGCATCTCCCTTGCAGTGGTACGGTTAGTCATTTCTTCTCCCACTACCACTGCTCATCATACAATTGACCTCGAACTGTGGTCCACACTGATACACTACTCCATTATATGCTCATCCCATATGTGAGGCCATCTCTCCTCCAGTACCCCATCTAAGACTACCTCCAGTCACCTCCTCAGGTCCTCAACCTCCTAAACCAATGTCGTGGTATCATCTCCAACCGTTTTCTACAATGTTCCTACCCTAAGTTCATCGTATCAATGATGAGGTCATCTGCCTTGAACCTCCAAATATCACACCTCCTCATCCACAGTACGAGAAAACACAACCTCCTCGACATTGGGCCCCACATCTATAAAGACATACAACCGGTTTTATGATTCTATATGAACAAAAAATATATAGATCACTAAAACATCAAACATGCAAAAACACAAAAATAGACCTCAGCGATCCCAGAGCTCGCGTGGTGGTTATTGCATATCTGGGTGATGATGAAAGTCACTCCCAGACTAAGAAAACTCATAGATAGCCTATGGGGTATACCTCCAGACCCCTTCAAACATGATTGTGAAATACTACCCACCCTCACTACCACCATGGTGGGCTAATAGTTGTCCCCATCTCATCAAATGTGGGTGATGAAAGTGAGGTGGATCTAATATCACCTTCGGCCGTATGAGAATTATAACCCTCTACAAGAAGAAGGCACACAAAATAGACCCAAAAGAAAAATCCTTGCTCATGCAAGTGGCACATATATCTAGCTGCACCAAGTTACATGGAGGCATGTATCAAATGATCCCATGCATACATATCCCCCTCCATCTCCCTCTCCAAAATATCCAAGTGTGCCCCAGAGATATGTTGAGTCCCTACTGACCCAAAAATCCTCACAATCATAACAAATAATACATGGGTCTCTAACGAATAAATAATTACTATATTGATTGATCCCCCACTCATCATGGCACTCCCCTAACAATTTCATCCATCCATTGCTACCACCGTCACTCCTAGAAGAATCCTCAGCTAGAGCTCAAGCTCCATCCCCTAGAATGAGAGCCTAATTAGAAAGTAGATGTCCACATCTGTCGTAATGTGGATATCATGACCCTGCACCTCAAAAAACTAATGCTCCAGTATCCACATTCTGATAATAAACTCCAAGAGAACCTCCTGGGACTGGATCAATGAACCATAAAGAACCTCAAAAATCCTTCCCATGCTAGTCATCATCGGATTTCCCGATCATTCCCCACTTCCTTCCATAGGGAATCCTAGTCTCTCTCTCGCCACTGGATCAACATACTGACTACCTACATCCAATCCAAAAAAAAATAGATTTACCATTCATCTTCTATTAAACTTAAAATATCCAAAAATTCCTACTTCCCCCCCCTTTTTGTTTGTCCCCTCTATAGTCGTGAAATTCCATGTGACTATCACTCTGACAGGTGCGTGGATTACACATGTTTTCTCCCACAATAGTCATGCACCCAATGCATGGATGTTAGACAAACAACCGTGCACATGTGTGTGGTTGTCTGCCAAACAACCATGCTCATCTGTGCAATTTTTTGTTATGCATCCACGCACATGTTGAGTACTTTTCTTCTCACCCTCCATGTTCATCCACGTGATATTTCTCTCCCTATCTGTGTAGTTGTGTGCTAGTAATATCACCACAGTCACACACATAGTACATGATTGCCGCAATTAATCTCATGCACACGTGTGTGGAAGCCACTCACTTTCCCGCAGGACCCTCCTACCCACCCACAAAAATGATTGTATGACCATCCGTACAGCCCCCAACCCCACCCGAGCTAAACCTAAACTATGCAGGAGGTTATGGTAGCTTACCTAGATCTCTCACAAGATGAATTTGAGTCCTCGTACCCTTGTACAACTCTGAATGCACATAAATCATCTCTCTATCCTCAATTCGTGCAAGTACAAATCAGGAAGTATTATGGGCCCCACACCCATATATACGCCCCTTTTACAATCTTAAACTCCCTCATTCGGAAGCTGAGGAGCTCCATTTCTCACACCATTTATGGAACCGGGATCCTGATTATGCCATCTACACATTAACATCTTCAGTTCTCCATTTTACTATACAACATCGGGGACACAATTTGGCACCTTGAAATATGGTACACATGTTCCTTGTTCATTAATCATCAAATAACTGTCATATTCTCTTGTTTATCAGATATTTTTCACATAGAGTATTTAGTTTTTGTATGTACAAGTACTTATCATGGGCACTAATCATCACTTCAATATTGGACACCCTACAACCCCTTCATGTATATGTTCAAAACCTGCAAGCACTCACTCCCACTACAAACAACTGCATATCCACATTTTACCCCTCAACATTTACCCATAGGATCCTCACACCCATCTTTGTGGTACCATCACATCCACTGCATTTGGGTATTGTCAATCAGTATCATTCTCACCTCCATGATTTTTCCCACATATATTTTCCCCTTGGCATATTTACACTCATGTTCTTTTATCCATTAGGCTCGGGAGTCACGATAGTCTTACACCCCAAAGTAAGAACCTCATACTTCTTCCTCATCATCACGATAACCACCCCATCATCGACTGCCACCTCATGTTTTGGATGCACCTCCACGTTATCATTAACCCTCCATCTCATCCAACATCAATTTCCCATGTGTAATTTCCTCCCCCATCCATCCACCTGGTACAGAAACCCACCAATGGGGACCCCTCCCTTCATCACATACATTCCCTTACTTGCACCCGATGACGCCAAGACACCCTTCAATGGGGCACACATTTCTATATATGTACTTTCAACCCAATCATTCTTGATTTATTTGGTAATTGTATAAATCACATTTCAAATTCCAGCAAGTAGAGTAAATTTTTTCCATCACAACCGATGGCATATTTTTCCTTGGCACAAATCAACCCATGTTTTCCTTGGATGGGGAATTTCCCTTGTCTCACCATATTTTCAAAGATATCCATATCATGGCCCAAATACCGACTATCATTGACACACTTGTCCCAAAACTTTGTATTTTGACCTATCATCCACCCCTTTGTAGTCCCATCCATTCATCATAGTCACTCCAATATTTGGTCATCCCCCTGACACCAAATCGTGTTTACGGTTGTTTCCATCATTCCATTTTCCCCCAACCAATTTTTTTTCCGCAAGTCCCATAACTATTGAATTTCGTTCATGTCACCATTTCATCCTTCTCCTCCTCCATTCACCCCCTGATACCCATTTGATCAAATCGATATCAAGAATTCCTTTGCTTCTTGCCTTCGTGCCCATTTCCATTTCGACATCAGAAAAATTTTCCAGGAAGATGGAAGAATTTTGGATCTCATTCCCCCATTACTGAGTAGTCTTGGATGGAACACAAATATTCCTCATTGATTTCTAATGTCGTTGTCCCCTATGAGATTCAACCTCCACAAAGTTTAATGTTACCCAATCCTTATTATTTTCGGCATGAAATGAGAGAGGAGATATAATAAAAAAATGCATAGATATATCTCATATATCCAATAATATAACAAAAATATATCATATATTCAACCATAAACACAGAGATACAATAATACACAATTTATATTAATAAGCGAAATGTACAAAACTGTAGAAATACACAGTGAAAGACTTGATAGAATGGTGGAAGCTTATCTCTGAGAAGAGATGTGACGGATACTCACATTCTCAAGAATATGGTTAGAATGAGGCTCTAAAGGCCTTTTTTAACATAAATAAAATCCAAAACACTAACCCCGGAAGATGAAAAACGAACAGTTTTGGACCCAGTTTTGGGTATTTTGGTGTATCAACTTCTCGGGGGCATAACTTTGGCATACAATCTTCATTTGGGGAGAACGATAGCTTCTTGGAAAGGTATATTTGAGAATATTCATGTTGTGGGATAAATAGGATACTTTATATATCATTTAGGTGCTCAATCCCAAAAATAATTCATTTAGGCCCTCAAAATGGCCTGGGAAGTTTAGGAACTGAAAAATTGCTAAAAACAGTAAGTTTCCAGAAGATTGTTTTGAGCCAGTTGGAATATGTGGGTGGCCATAGATATCCACCTAGATCACTCCTCCATCCTTAGGAAGCAATGGTCTCTATTGTGTTGAGTTCCCGAGGGAGAGGGAAAATTGTTTACTGAATCTCCATCTTGATGAGTTGCTTGCCTTGCTGGAGAAGTTGTGTTGCTTATCTTGTTGAAGGTTTTCATGAACCTGTGGATGGAAGGGTTGGAAATTTTTAAATATTTTTGCTACATGATATTCCTGTGTGTAGAATGAATCTTCACACTTTGTTGCAATCTTTTCAACCTTCTTCTGTTGAATAGAAGGTGCTTGGACCAGCACTGCACTGGTTGTAGTGTCCTTCTATTCACCTTTTGAACAGATTGTGAAGAAGATGAATTTTGTAGTATGAGATACTACCTTGCGACACTATTTAGGTGGGATAGTAGATAGAACTACCTTACTACCTTATGACACATTCATTTAGGTGGGATAGTAGATAGAAATCACTTACCTTTGGTATCCTATAGAGGTGACCCCTGAGTAAATGTAGACACTACCTAATAGAGACTCATAAATATGGAACTTCCACATATGGTTGTAGAACATCACGTACATCCGGGAAAACATCACAGGCCACCATCCTTGGAAGGGTTGATGTTGTGGCGACAATCGACTAGTGTTAATGTACGAATATATTGTCCCATGTTTCACCCACAAGCTTGTAAGGATATAAGTGTGGTGTTGTTGATAACCTGTTCGTTTGATGACCCCTAATGAAATGAGATTCTTCCTGGGTTTCAAGTTATAAATAATGCCAAAATGTAGTGGGGTCCTTCACCCACATCCGCAGAATGAAAAAGGAACTCCCTCGTGATATAAAGTGTTGGTTCTTTTTGGTTGAATTATTGTGGTCGCTGGCGTCAGGGCAAAGGTTTGTGTCAAATGGTTTTTGTTCTTCACCAATATTTTAACTGCAATTCTCCAATCGTGGTTTGGCTCCTTATCTTTGATATCACCACCAATGACTATTTTAAGTGATATTCATCGGTGTTACAGCTGTGTGGGATTTTGTGTAATCGCTAATTCATTTTCCAGTTGGTCCGCCTCGGCACTCTTCTTTCCTAAGGGCGGTTGGACTCTTGTTTTTTAGCTGGGTCGGGTTGTTAGGTTGTATCGCCATGTCTTTGGTTGTAGTGGACGGTGTGTCCAACTCTCACTTATTCTATTCTTAAACCTTCTCTATTTTAACAACATATCGATAAGTAGCACCCAGTGATGAGATGTCCAGAAAATCCATTTCAGTTTGCATGTATCTGTGTAGAACCCCATGGTATTTCAGAACCATATGTTGTTTGAAGTATTTGATACCCATCTTGGTGCACAAGGTATGGAAGTTATTGGTGAACTTTGAAACTTCTTGGCCCCTCTCATTCCACAATGAGGTCAATCACATGTACTGGTCGTCATACTTTCCAATAGGGTAATATTGTTCATTAACTGCATCCAAACAAATATCCCAAGTGGGCTTGGTTGCATATATTCCAGAATCCTCTATGGAAATTCACTCCCAGTAATTTTCCCACCAATTTTTAACATGGGGGAGAGCCTTAAGGAGTGAAAAGGTGATCTTTTCCCTGTCGAAGAAATTATGAAGAAATAAATAACCTTCTAGCAGATTTAACCATTTTTCTAGGAAATTCACATCTATATGTCCTTCAAATATGGGAATATAAAAATTAACTTGTACCTTGAAAGGAAAGGTTCCTCCAAACTAGTTTCTTTATGAAGACGTTCCTTTTGTTCACTTCATGAATTGAAGGATGTGGGCAAAATTATCCATCATTTCGTCCCTCTGTCACGTGAGAGCTTGCTCAAGCAATAGATTAATAGAATCGTCTACTCTACCATTTTTATTTTGTTTCTCCATGGAGGGTTTCTTGGATATGCGAGATATATTTTCCTAAAGAGAGATAAGATCAAGACCCAACTTTCTATACTCAGACCTCGTAGGAGACATGCACTGAAAAAATGATTAAGAACAACCAACTCTGATACCATTGATCTGAATTATTTTCGGAACGAAATGAGAGCAAAGATATAATAAATAAATGTATAGAGATATCTTGAATATCCAATAATATAAAAAAAAAATATCAGAGATGAAACCATAAACATAGAGATACAGTAATACACAATTTTTATTAATGAGCGAAGTGTAGAAAACTGTAGAAATATTGACTGAAAGACTCACTAGAATGGTGGAAGATTATCTCTGAGAAGAGATGTGATGACTACTCACATTCACAAGAATATGGTTACAATGAGGCTCTAAACGCATTTTTTAACATAAATAAAATCCAAAACTATAACCCTAGAAGATGAAAAACCAACAGTTTTGTGGACCCCGTTTTGGGTAGTTTGGTGTATCAACTTCTCGGGGGTGTAACTTTGGAAGACGATCTTTGTTTGGGACGAACGATAGCTCGTTGGAAAGGTATATTCGAGGAGATTCATTTTGGGGGTGCAATAAGATCCTTTGGCTATCATTAATGTGATAAATCCTGAAAAAACTTCATTTAGGCCCTCAAAATGGCCCCAGAAGTTTAGGAATCGAACAACTGCTAAAAATAGTAAGTTTCCAGAACATCGTTTTAAGCCAGTTGGAATAGGTGGGTGGCCACCAATATCCACCTAGATCATGACCTCCACAAATTTTCATGTTACGGTGGGTATTATTATGCAACCATTGTAATTGTCAGTAATTGTCAAAGACCTCTGAATTTCCTAGGCCATCAATGCTTCCGATTTATTCATACCTCGATTCAAATCCTATTTAGTAAATGGAACCATTATATTCCACTGTTTAACACCCCTAAGGGAACTTCAGACATCTACTTCATCAACAATATTCAATTTTCATCATCTCATTTATGGTTTCATGACACGAGCATGGAGCATGGCTGCCTCATTTGTACACAACTTTTCATTTCAGGTTTCTGGAGAATATTGTTCTCAGTTCGAATCCACTTTTCCTCCAACACATCACTCTCATAGTTCCTCTCATTAGTTTCTACAACTCTCCTATTCTATGGACATATCATAAAAAGAAACATTGATATATTTCAGTTATACGTATCCTCCTAACCTCACAGATCAGGGGGCATCTGTTATCACCAAAACATTTCTCATAGAAATACAAACAATGGATGAAGAAACAAACAACAAAGATACAACATACTCCCAACATTTAGATAATAAACTCTAGCATGTTGACCAAAAATATGTAGAAAACCCATAAAGTTGTGCGCACTTCCAACAAATCTAGTGCATGCACATTCGCACAAGACAAAATAGCTCCAAGCGCACACAGTGCATAGTCCTCGCGACTTTGCATGAAGAAAACCACACAGATGTAGAAACAACGCATTTATGAATTTGGTCGAGCCTCAACCACCTCTAGGGTGATGTAAGTCAAGACAAGACCCCAAGATCAACCCAAATCTCACCTTGTGATGACTGAAAATATGGGATGTACCTCAAAGGGTCCTCCCATTCACATTTGTATCAAGTTATCAAATACCTCATTATGATTCTATAAATACAGGGCCATTTTATGCAAAAATTGAAGATGGTCATTGTAATGTTATGTTGTTCAAATACTCTTGGAGAAACCACTTTGTTCTCTCAAGAATAGCTTGGACAAGTGTAGCATAGGGAAAGGTTTTCTCCTCTTGGAATGATTTTCCATAGAGTTCTTCATCATTGTCAATTTAGAACAAGAGAGTAGAAGCTCTACTTTGAGGAATTCAAGAGCCTCCCCTTAGGAGGAATAAAAGATTCATAATCCCAGATTTCTCCTCTTGGTGATCTCAATTTCAAAAGACCATTTTATATTGGGTAACCACTCTTTGTGTTCAATGTCATGAATCCTTTGTTGATAGTTTTTTTATTTTAGTTTTTAGTGTTAATCATTCTCTTTTGTTTTGATATATGTTTTTTTTCTTGTGGGATCACTAACCTACTAACCATTGTTATGTGTTGTTTAGCTAGTCCAACTAAGAAATCAAGGTTCCTCTTTTTGATCACCCAAGTCACAAAAGGAACACAACATATACCAATATATAAATCTAAAAAAATGATTACCTTAGTGAAGGTATGTCAGACATCAGTTTTCACCTCACCAAATTCACCTTTCTTTGTTAATATATTATTTATGTTTGAAGCAAATCCCGTGGGAAATTTAATTTTCCGAATGACCTCTTTTACAAAATTTCTTTCCTATTTTGTAAATAACCATGGAAGACTATTTTAGTTTCCATTTCTATTTAAAAAAATCACATTTTGCAGTGCATGATTGGCCTCAATGTCAGTACAAATTTTGACATTTTTTTCTTTCTCACTCCTTCCATCTACGATTCTCCACAATGTGTCTATTACATTCTTCACGATATGCATTGTATCAAAAAAATGAGATACTTTTAAGTTCTCATAGTTGGGAAACCTATTGAATTGTATAGGGTATTTTTCCATTCCTCGTGGAAGCCCAATAATGCCTTGGCGACATTTATGAAAAATAATTAATGAGATTACAACAATAATTGTTAGATACAATAAAATGAATTGAATACAAATTAAAATTGTAAAGCATTAATATATATATATATATATATATATATATATATGACACATAGACTAAATGCTTACCTTGACGATTTATATTATATTGCAACTTCCATAGGTGAGGTGTCATTCTTCGTGGTTCTATTCCAGTCTCGTCTTTCAAATAGAAAATATTTTTTTATGTAGTTTGATACCTATGTTTATTAGGGAGGAAGTGTCAATACTCATCAAATACCTCCTTTCCTAGACTTCTTGAACGACGTGATTTCATCTTAGGACCACAAACTGGACATGCAAATTTACCCTTTGTTTGAAGACCTACAAGATATGGATTAATGACAAAAATATTTATATAACAAGGAATTAATATTTAAGAATCGTGCATCATATTTTCATAAAATTATGTACTATTAAAGTGCAACAATATTTTACATACCACAAAAATGTGTTAGCCCTGGGGCATAATGAATTTTCCATGGAATTGAAATTTATTTTACCCTATTGGTCTAGAGATGTTGTACATAGTGATGTCAACCCATAAATTTAGTAGCTCGCCGAGAAGAAGATCAATATATATATTCACATCTTTCACTTGGTACTTACCTAATTGGGTGAAAGTACACATAATTACTACCTTGTATATATATAAGTAATTATGCAATGAATAAGAAAAATAAAATGCAACGTTCAAACCAATTTTGTAAAAAAATGCCTAGAACAATCATTTCCAACATTGTGTGTTGCCTCTTTATTGACATCTAAGGAGGAAGGTTATTGTTTATAAAAAAAAATAGGTCACACTGAGTAAATAAACCTGAGATCACCAAATGGATTGACACTGTTAGCTACCAATGAAAGTCTAACATTAAGAGGTTCTTCTTTAAAAATTGGCCATATTTATTCGATGTTCCTAAATGCATAACCATCTGTAGGAATTTGAAGAACACCATATTCACTTATGTGGCATGCATGGTAATCCATAAACTATGCAATTCTTTGGCACCTTAACAATAGTTGTAAACGTGGAATTATCAGAATATGATGAAGAACCTTGTGAGGCACCTTTTTTGTTACTTGATCGGTTAAATATCTACTGATTTGACATTGCAGACATTTGGTTTCCGATGCAGATTGTC
The DNA here is from genome assembly GCA_010110895.2 of Picea sitchensis. NCBI lineage: Eukaryota > Viridiplantae > Streptophyta > Pinopsida > Pinales > Pinaceae > Picea > Picea sitchensis. The sequence goes on along the minus strand of SNQJ01S0005628.1, from coordinate 234,617 downwards.
CATAATATATAATATGATCATTCATACATGCATCAATAGGCTGATACTCCATTCAAATATCTTTCATGATGGCACACAACTCTCAGTATGTGTGAGGTAAATTATTTGATGGTGGTAAGAAAAATCACCTAACAATCTACAACATAAAAAAATAACTATATAATTTAAATAATAGTAATAAAAAATATTGCATCCTTAATTTACACATTAATTGACACTAAAACTAGGGAAAAATAAAGTCGACATTTACATATAATATGTGATGAATTATATTACATACCTTAGGATATGTGTGAGAAAAATGTTTGACAAACCATTCAATACCTTCAAGTTCACCAACAACATTCTAATAGAGAGAATTTTTTTTCTTGATCCTTCATAAAGGGGTTGTTCTACCTTCTCAAGTAGAGGTACATCATGAATATCATCAAAATTTTCCTCATCGATAGGCGCAAGGATGTCCTAGATCAATCTATTTGTCCCATCATTCGTCTCAACAATATTATTGGTGTCATATTCTTCCATAGGATTGAATTGATCTTCAATATCCATACCATCTTGTACAATAGTGCTTCTACTACTACTTGGAAGATATTTATCTAGTGAAAGACACTTGGGAGGATTTATGTTTATAATTGCAAACAATCAATAACATTAGTGTACATATAACAAATATTAAAACTTGCGAAATTTAATAAATATACAATCAATACAAACACGCATATAATGACTAAATTACCGTGGGACGATGTGTATTCCCCCTTCGCAATTCCCATACCTCCAACAATGTCTTTCAACTGTTTTCCTTACAAGTCTTCTTCTTTTAAATCCCATACATTAATTGCAAGGGAAATAACATTTCCCATCACTGAAATGTGCCTCCAATGTAGCCCTTACCCTAGCAATCGTCCTTTCACTCTCTTCAGGTATTGGAATTGGTATTTTCTATATTTACAAAAAAAATCCATTGAAGAAATATAAGTACAATATACGAATATATTCTTACGGTACAAATGTCATCAAATTATATTGACCTCATATGTCCTAGAGAATTAATCCATTTTCATCATAGATTTATTAAAGGTTTATAATAGTAGTCAACAATTAATCAACAAATCAAAACCATACATTTTTACCACATATGTTTCAAAGGTTGAATATAAGCAAGTAATAAAATCAAACAATAATAGAGAACTAGACCAAGACAAATTGCATAGTAATTAAATGGAATTTAGTAGACATGTTCATACATATTTCTTTGGAAACGATTTGTGCCCCCAAATGAAAGAGGGTCTAATCATTAGGGCTCCAATATGGGTATTTTAAAAAGAGACAAAGTAATATTAAAAATTTGTAACCTTCAAAGTACAAAATCTGAGCTATGCAGATCAAGAATTGGATTTGAGGAAAGTAGCACATAGAAAAAAGACTAATAAATCATGCAATGAACAATAAGCACAAAAAGATTTTATAATCATCGCACCTATGATAAAATAGTTTAAATAACTCACCGTCGTTGATATTTTAATGAATGTTGACTATGTCAAAGTTGACCAAGTTAGTGACCGTTGAACCATTTTCAAACGCATAGTTGGAATTCTCTACATTCGTTGATAGATAGATGAACTATCATCGAAAAATAAATGGATATAGAAGTTCGTTGAAAGTATGATGTTTATCTGGGATATTATCACTGGAAAATGGATCACTACAACTACATACAATGGATGAAGAAACATGTAACACAAACACAACATACTACCAATATTCATGGAAGCATTACATTCAGTTTGGCAAGAAAATAAAAAAAATATACAAAAGTGGTTTTGGAAATCCACACACATTCAATAAAAGCCGTGCATGCACATCCTTGCGTGATCACATAGTGTACAATGCGCATAGTGTGTGGAATGCACAACTAACAGTTGAAACACCTGCACAGATGCTGAAATGATGCATTAATGAATTTGGTCGGGCCTCAACCATTTTTTGGATAAAGGGAACCTCCCCCATACCCAAAATTGCCCTCAAATTTTGCCTTGAGGTCACTAAAAGGGATGGAAATTACCTTCATGGGATTCCCATTCACACTTAGAACCAGTTGAGAAAAATATTTCCATTCTCCTAGAAATAAAGGGCCATTGTATGAAAAAAATAAGAAACATTTGAGTATTATTATGGTGCTCATTTTTAGTTTTGGGAAGCCACCTTCCTCTTGGAAATCTTTGAGCATTCCTAGCAAGTGTTAGAACTCTCTCTCGTTGACTAGTTCATCACTCTTTCTTCACCATTTTCCTTTGTTAGCCATTGATAGTAGAAATAAGACTTTGTACTTGGGGACTCAAGAGCCTTCCAAAGGAGGAAGAGGGGACTCATAAGTTCCCATATTTCTCCAAGGAGTATCAATTTGAAGATCAATTTACTTGGTATATCTCTTTTGTGTTTTATTTGTGCATCCATTTAAAGTTATTGATTTCTTAGTTTAGATTTATTTCATTGTTTTTTATTTCATGTTTCTATATGTTAGTTGAGCCACTAACTAACTAACTCTTTGTTGTGCATCTTGGATGGCCTAAATATATAGTTAAGGGACCTATTTTTTCTCACTCTTGTGACAAGAGGAACCCAACAGATTGGTGACCATATTGGGGACTTGAATCAAAATTCTCCCCAATTAGGCTATTAGAGTGTTATTTATTACTTGTTTTCATGTGCAGGGGTCAAACCCAACTTAAAGTTCACCATTAGAGAGTAGGATTTCACCCCATAGAGAGAGAATTTTTTCAAAATTATATCCCACCAACCTTCTTATGTGCGAGAGGGTTCGTGATGAACAAATGTGTAGTCCACACACATGCGCTCTATCAAAAATCTCCAACCACGTTTTCTTCACTATGTGCGCCACTGTTTTTGGTTCTACCATGCACTTGTCTTATTTTTCACAAAATTGTAAGGATTGAGTTTCCCACTACCACTCAGTAGTTTAGATTTTATTTTAACACTTTTTAAAAGCTAGTATAAGCATGTTGAGATCTCATTCTTTCATCTATTAAACTCACATCACACATAGGTAATTAGGGAGACTAAAAGAAACCATATAATATTTAATTTCCTTGATTGCCACATGGATGGATTAATGAATTTTGCATTTCAGTTTCAAAAATATTTCATTTTTACAAAACTCATCACATTAAATTTGGATTATAAGGCCATCTAAATAAATCTTGGAGTATTCTCTTTCCTCGCACCTTAGTGTTATCTTGGAAATCAGAAAAATAGGTTTCTTAGATAAGTCTCCATCTCCCTTGGAAAAATAAACTCATTCACAAAAAGAGGCCAATCCTCTCAACCTGCTTAATTGAGAATAAAAAGAGTTGTAAGGGCCCATATGCCCACATGCATGCAATTCTAGGATAGTTTTTAAATTCTTAGAGTAAGTCACCTAGGGAGTTTAAAGAAGTTGTAAGGGCCCACACATGCCCACATGCTCACAATCTAGGACTAGCTTCAATTTTTGTAGATTACAAAACACCTTAGGAAGATAAAGGGTCCAAATAAGGATTATCATATCTGCCATGATAACTTAGGATTTCCTTTTGTTTGCAAGGGTCATTTTGAAAAAAAATAGTAATTTATCTAAACAAGAAAAGTAAAGTACCACACGATGTCCACCATGCTAAAATATTGAATTTAACTTATTAAAAATTTGTTTCACCACCACCACTCCTTGCACACACTCTCACTTATTAAAAAATCCCTTTTGATAGATACTTGAAACTCTTGTGGGATTCATTTATTTAGAAAAGGGTCTTTGTGCACACCTCCATAAAAGCCGAAGTTGGTCCATGAGCCCAACTTCATATCCCTCTTTCACATTCTAAAAAAAAACATAATGAACCCACTTTCTAACTTCCACGGGAGGAACAAAAAATAATTTGGTATTATAAGTTATGATTTTGGGGATAAGGATCCAAATAAATCCCCGTCATCATTCTTCATTTTGAAACTTAGAAAAATTGTGAATTAGGGTACCAAAATCCTCCCACTCAAGCACTCCTATACCATAATCCAAAGAGAAAACCATGAAGGATCGAAGGCCAAGGTTGGGTTGTTCTGTGTGTGCCTCTTGGGTAACCCAACCCTTGGAAAGCATCCAGCTTGCGACCGATTTCTAAGGTCAAAAATATAAATGTCCTTCTTGATGGAGATATCTTAGTAGCCAAAATTTAGGATTTATCTACCTAAGGTGATGTTTGTAGTATTAAATCGCACCTCAATCATATTTTGAACGAGTGTTGGGAAATATCGCTAGTACTTCCAAGGTATGCCCCCTTCACCCCTGATTATAACAGATTGTTCGTCCCTTCACTAGTTTCTACTCAAGTGGGTTCTGGACCCACTATCGAGAGATTTTTTGAGGTCCACTGTTTTTAAGAGGAAGGATGATATGTCGAATAGGACACATACATTTTATTTTTATTCCCCCATGAGGAGATACAAAATCTCAAAACCGGTTTTTACATTGTCTTTATGTATGTTTTTTCACCATTTGAAGTACATGCAATTTTATGACTACATTGCTTAAAGTAATTTTAAATCACCTTTTCCTACCATCCCTTGTCACCATTTAAACACATTCACTTCTATGCTAGAATCATAGGGGAACCATAGTATCTACGTTGTTCTCGACGCTTGGGAAATTTTCCCCAATTTTGGGCGGTGTTCCAAGATTCACCGATACATCAACAGTACCATCACACACACCAGTTAGTACCACAGTACTACACTCAGGGTTACTAGGATCCACTTTTATTAGAACCAACACCCCAAGAAACTCCCAAACAAACCCTCCACCACAAGGAGGCGGAGCCCAAAATTTTCCACAAAGCACAAGCTCCTGAGGACCCACTTCCTCCCATAACATGGAAAGACCCACTCCTATCATTCCCTTTCTGGCTTCAATCAATATCCATGATCTAAACAAAATAATGAATCATCACAATATTGGGCCTAAAATATTGTTAGAATGCAAACAGAATACTGATACTCAAATTTCATACCATATTCATGAGTAGTGTAGACATCACAACCTTTGTAAGGAATACACCACCCCACAACAAAGGCTAGATTGGTTCCTTCTATCGCTCATTCCCACCCTTGCGAAAGATTTCGCGATGACCCTCCCCCAAATAGAAGATGAATCCATCACTAAGACTCAACAATTGGACCTCATCTACTCCCAATCCAGGTACTTATACATTGTCCTTCCAGATTCTCCTCATCCTTTTCCCTTTGGTCAAGACAAACCGAAAACATCACATTTTTTTGATAGGTTGATTCGCTCCATGTCTCATACTCAACCACACACACAGTCAATACCCACCTATGGTACCAACCCATACTTACAACCATATGGGGGAGTTTCATATTACCCTCCCTGACCCCCTCCACCACCATTCATGGCACCTCCTCTTCCACCCATGGGTACCCAATTACCCACATCCCCTCCCCAACCAGTTCCTATCTCGTAGTCAGTACCTCAACCAACAACATCCTATCCACCTAGTAATAATGGAGTGACCTCGACTTATTAACCCCCATATGGTCCCCCACAGGGTAACCCCTATTATCCCTTTTCTGATCCTACACATTGTATCACACCCCCACATGGACAACACCAAGAAAGCATAAATTTCATCCAACCCTCCCCTCTTCAACAGGTTCAAACTTTTGAATAGTTGAATACGACCAATCCACCTCACCAACCCAACAATAATTGGAAGAAAGGAAAGAACATGAACCAAGGACAAGGAGGGAAACCCCCCCAACAAAATCCCTGAGCTAGAGGCAACCAACGCCAACCCAACCCAAACCCCTAAGGGGGAAATCATAATGATCAACCTCGACAAGAGAGAAACATAAACCTTTGAACCAATTAACCTTATTCACTATGTGGTGAATATGGCCATTACACTCACCATTTCCCCCAAATCGTCGATTTAAAATAGATGAAGGATGCCCTGAATCCCCAATAGGCTCCCAACCCTTAAGGTCCACCTCAAGAACCTCCTTCTTATATATCACCACCACCGCCGGTAGTGTTACAAAACCCTATCCCACATCAAGGTATCATTAGTATTCAACCATAAGGGGTTCAACACCCATAACCACAAGTTAAGTTCTCTCCACCTGAGCAACCTCACTCAGGGAACACCACCGATTGCAGTATCCTCCTAACTTCAGAAGAGGAAATCCTCTCACACACTCATAGTCGAAAATACAGTACGTCCCTTGATCCATTACCCACTCATGCATATGTTCCCCAACAACCAACTGGGAAACCATTGATGATCCCTCATTCTAATACTGAATCCATCACCCACATGCCTCACACACCTTTGTGAAAAATGTACACAACCCTCATGATAGGGCCGCTGATAACTACAGTCTTATTGATGACCTCGCTCAATCACTTGTTTCCATGTCATCTATGGAAGTAATTCAAACATTCCCTTCCCAAAAAAAGGAATTACTTTCACAATTGGGCGAAGTCCATCCAGCCGATACCCATTTAATCACATTTGACTTAGACAGGGAAGACCTGTGATTTCCATCATTAGTCACGTTCCAAATTCCGATCAAAATTTGGAATATCATGCTCCATCGATGAAGAAGCATCCACATACATCATATATCCAAATCATTTTGGAAGCAACTTAGTTCACCTAAGTTGATCCCCTCCACCATCACGCTTCAAGCTTATGACAGTCGCCCATCCCAACTAGAAGGCTTGTATCAAAACATCTCGATCGAGTTAGGGGAAAAACTATTCTCATCGAAATTGAATTCATTGATGCCAATTGGATTATAATATCCTCTTTGGATGAAGCTACTTGTACACTATGAGGGTGGTAGCTTCCTTGATCTTTCATACCATGATATCCCCCCACAATGGGAAAATTGTCACATTCGATCAGTTAACCCACCATGAACCCAACCAATCAGGACACATTGATAACATCTTGCCACTGATCCACTCTAGCATAGGCTTAGTCCCCATGATAGATGTCAAACTAGTGTTATTTCAGGATCCATCTATGATGGGTACATACCAGGGTCCCACCCCCACCATTATGGTCGTTATGTGCATCGTCATGACCGATGGGATCGAGATTCCTACCCTCCCAACCTATGAGAACTCATCTGAATCCACTACCCCACCCCCATCCTAACACTCCCTAATTAACTCCCAATACAGACTCCTCAAGAAGGAACATCAGAGAAATCACCACCCACGAGTCAAATCCCCTTTTGGCAGACAGTTCCCCAGGCCATCACCAAAATTCCCTTCTTTTACCCTCCCCCTGGAGTAAGACCATACCAATTTGTTTCTACCCTCACTTTACCTAACATGGTCATTGATATCCCTATATGGTACCTCAAACCACCCTCTATGGTACCAGTTTTATCCCTTCCACCAAAACTTGCAGCCCCATTGTCACAATCAAGGGCTCACCCAATCACTTACCCAATCAATCCCACAATTGGTGGTAACATCAACATTATAGGAAAAATAACCTTTGGAACAGGGGGCACCGACACCAACCAACGAGGGAAAAATAAAAATAAAGAACCCTCCCTCCCTTCCCCACCTCTCAAAACACCTCCATGTGCCTTGTACAACACCGTTGGACACCCTACCAATCTCTGTCCCACTTTACCCAACTTTTGGAATGATCTAGGATCTTGTCATCCAAATGACTTATAAAGAATTGTATTAAATAAGCATAAATTAAAGTGCAACATAAAGAAGGAAAAGCTCAATAATAAAGAGACATAAGAATCAAATATGAACACAAAAAAATTGATAATAGAGTTCGGCCCTGGTGGACTACGTCTATGGGTGTTTCTCTCAAATGGGTAGGCCTTTTTATTAACTCAACAAAATAATTTGGAAAAATACATAAGTATACCTCATTTTGGAATTAATCTGTAGAATTTTTGCTCAAATCAGAAAACATACAACACCATTGAATTTGTGGCATCGAATTACCCAAAAATGATTGTCTCCATGTCTCAACTCGACTCTAGCACTCCCAGGCCCTTGACAAATCTCGTCTCATTTTTCATGCCTATACCCTGCAATTAATTCTTTGTATTGCATCTCGAAAATTGTGCCTATCTGTACCATTGAGCACCCTCCTCCAATCCATGGGAAGAATCAAAATTTAAGTGAAGTGTCGAGTGGACTAACCAATGGATTCCATTGGCCCAATGGTGGAGGATGTTATTGTAAGGCGTTGCATAGGGGTAGGTCCTGGGGTCAAGCCCACGGGCCTCCCCTTTTGGGCTTATTTCTCTCTCTCTCTCTCTCTCTCTC
>SNQJ01S0005628.1:204288-226133 GCA_010110895.2 Picea sitchensis | reverse complement strand
GTTGTATTTTGGCCGCCAAATTTAGTAGGGCCCGTTTTTATTTTTGAAAAATCAGTTTTGGGCCCTCATTGGGCATTTTCCACCACCATGTGGTAGCCCATGATTGGGCCACATGGCATCCAAACATTGACCCATGCCAACCACTTGAACAGTTACCTGCCACATCACCTAACACATCTCATACGGTCTACCACGTGGTTGTACGGACTTCCACATGGCACTTCCTCATTGGTCTACGGATTGACCTGAAAATGTCAAAAATGAGTGACACGTGGTAGCCTCTGGTGTTTCCACGTCACCATGTTGACGTCAGCATGACACGTTTCACCCTCTGCGTTTTCCATGTACATTGTACGGATGTTGATGTCATCTCTATTGATGCTGATGTCAGTAGTAAGGATTCTGACTCATCCGTGTTGACCGGGCTAGGCTGACCAAAACCTTGACCATGAATATATTTTGATCTGTATCTCTATTTGACAAGCCATTTATGTTGTTGGAAATATTGTGACACAATATTCGCGATGATGCCAATTTAACTGAGTTTTTAGGAATTTTATTTTTTTCCCTTTCTCTGTCTGTTGAGGCCATTCTGAGCTTCCTGGGTTGCTTCTGCGAATTCTAAGTTGTCCTTAGTCTTCTCTGGATCCTTTTTGGATCACACCTTCCCACTGAGAGCTTTTTGGACCACCAAAATTATTTCATCAATCAATAGATACGTGAGGGAAGATTTCCCTCACCTTGTCCTTCCTAATCCACTTTGTCTTGCTTGGATGTGTTCCCTTTAAGCCTACTTGAAGATAATCAACATCACCCCTACGTGAATTCCTCATCCTTTTGTCTAGGATGATATATTCCTTTAACTTATCCAAGTAATCAGGAGAAAAATCATCAACTGAAGGTATTGAAACTTCCTCACCTTTATCCATGATCATGGGAGGCTCAAAAAGTTTCAAGTTCTTCACATTTACAACTGATTAGATCTACATATACGGTGAAAGGTCTAGACAAAAATCATTGGTACCACTTTTCTCCAAAATAGTGAAGGGTCCATAATAGATGAGCTTGAGTTTCTTGCCTTCACCCTTCAATATCTCCCTGCTGATGTGAAGCCATACCTAGTCTCCAACCTGGAACTGATGATCAACCCTATGTTTGTCATGACGATATTTATATTGTTCTTGAATTTTCTCTAACTGTTCCCTTACTGCTTGATGTGCCTATTGGATCCTCTGAATGAACTTGTAGGCTCTGTCTTCATTTCTTTCTTCATTTGAATTAACATCTCTCCCATACATCAATTCCAAAGGAAACTTAGGTAAATATCCAAAAAATGTCTCAAAAGGTGAACACTGAGTGGAGGAATGTAAGGCTCAGTTGTAAGCATGTTGTACATAGTGTATCTATTCATCCCATAACTTGGGATGCTTGTTGCAATAGACTTGCAGAAAAAGTACCATTGTTTGGTTAACAACCTATGTCTTTCCATCGGTATGTGGATGGAAAGAAGTGTTCCTCTTCAACTTGGTGTCCATCATTCTCCACAAACTTGTACAAAAATCCCCAAGGAATCAAGTATCTCTATCCGAGATAATGGATGTGGGTAACCCAAAGTGAACACAAACATACTAAAAGAAGATATTAGCAATCAACTCAACAATGATCTTCTTTTTACATGGCATTAAGATACACATCTTGTTGAAACTATTTGCTACAACATACAAATAGTCATGACCCCTTTTAGACATTGGTAAACACCCTACAAAATCCATGGAGATACTTTCCCATGGATGGGATGGAACAAGAAGTGGTGACTATAGCCCCAGTTTTCTATTAGTGGGCTTACAAGTAGAACACATCACACACCCCTTTAAATACTTAGTTACAATTGCTTTCATCTTAGGCCAGTAAAAAAATATGTGCAGATGAGACATAGTTTTTCCTACCCAAAAATTCCCATACACAAGAGAAGTGTGAGCTTCTCGTATTACATGGATTCGTTCACTTGTAGGAATACATATCTTTCCAAGATGGTAGAGTAGTTTTCCCTGCAAGAAATAGTTCTCTACATGTGCACCATGGGTTAGCTTCTCATATACTTCTTTAAAATATTCATAAATGGAATATTKTTCCAGATAGATATCATGAGATAAAGAAGCATTCTTCAAAATAATAGAAGCAATAATAGGAGGTCTAGAAAGAATATCAGCTACCTTGTTACRTGTACCCTTTTTGTACTTGATTACCAAATGAAATTGTTGTAGGAAACCCATCCATCTATAATGTAGATATTGTTGCAGTTTGGTTTGTGCTTGGAGATACTATAAGGGTTGATGATCTGTATGTATGATTGTTTCCTTCCCTAACAAGTAGTGCTTCCATTTATTTACGCTTTGAACTAATGCATACAACTCTTTATCATATGTAGGATACTTAACAACAACTTGGTTAAAATTTTCAGAGTGATAACATATAGGCTTATGATATTGCATCAATACTACACCCATGGCATATTCATTGGAATATGTCTCTATCCTGAAGGGCTCTTGAACATTTGATATTTCTAATACTGGTGCGATACTGATATTTTCTTTCAAAGCGTCGAAATATTTTTTTTTATTTCCTCCCCAATGAAAATTGGTATTCACATTGGTTAAGGCATGCAAAGGAGTTTCTATAAAGGAGAAGTTTGAAATGAATCTCCTCCAATACTGGACTACACCTAAGAAGATCTATATTTCGGTTATAGTTTTGGGCTCAAGATAATTTAAAATTACATCAATCTTGGAAGGATCAATTTTCAATTGTCCTCCTCCTACAATATGACCTAAGTACACAAGTGTAGTCTTATCAAATTCACATTTGGACAATTTTACATACAACGTTTCCCTTTGCAAAGTATCCAATACTTTCTTTACACGCCTTACATGTTCATCCCAAGGCCTGCTAAATATAAGAATGTCGTCTAAATATACAATCACAAAATCATCTAGAAAAGGCCCGAATACATCATTCATCACATGCATGAAGGTTGTCAGAGCATTACAATTCCCAAACAACATAACTAACCACTCAAAAAATCCATGTTTGGTTTTAAAGTTAGCCTTCCATGCATCCTATTCTTCAACCTTGATCTGATGTTATCCACTGTGCAAATCCAACTTAGTGAAATAAACAACATTTTTTAACTGATCAAGTAAATCATCTCTACGAGTAAGAGGGTATCGATTTTTCACCGTGATTTTATTTAAGGCCTAGTAATCAACACACATTCTACATGTGCCATCTTTCTTTGGAACAATCATGATTAGAGAACCACAAGGAGATGAGTTGGGCCTGATGACCCCTTGATCCAATAAGCCTTGTACCTGCTTCTTGATCTTTGTCATCTCTACAAATGACATCCTGTACATTCCCACATTAGGAAGAGGAGAATCATGTTGAATATGTATTTCATGTTGGATTTACCTCTTAGGAGGTAATCCATCTGGTTTCTATAAAATATTATCTTACTTAGAAACAATATCAATTAATTATTTCTTATGAGAAGGATTACATCCTTGGAAAGCATCATATGTTACGACATCTTTCTCCATTACGACCATGAGTACATATATTTTATTAGTGTTTATAAGTCTCTTCATTTGTCCTGCGCTAACAAGTGTTGTCTTTACCCTCATGTTGTGGGCTCTAACATTACATTCCACTCCCCCCTTAGTAATGTGATATTTGTTCTCATGACGAAAGAAGACTTCTTTTCTAACATAAAGATAAGGACTCCCAACACTATGCCACATATATCAAATGATACAACATCCAAATCCACTTCATCAAACAACTTTGAAGCAATACCAAATCTGACTCTACATTTCTTGGTGAAATTAAGTTTTTCTTTATCACATACCCAACCAAGAGAATAAGGCTTTGGATGTGGTTTAGTTTCAAGACCCATCTTTTTGACAAGTGCTTCAGATATCAAGTTTACTTGGGAACCCGGATCAAACAATGTATCTATCTTAGTGTGTTTAAATACAAATCTTATATGAAATAATTCATTCCTCTTTCTTTCATCATCATGAGATTCATTATTGGAATTTGAACTATAATGTAGGGAATTTTTACCTTGTACTCCAATCGCTATGATCTTTCCTTTGTCTCCTGAATTGGAACCATGATCTTGTTTCACTGTAGAAATGGTCTTTGTCTTCCCCTTTCTACCGAACTGCTTCGGTCTCTTCTCTGGATGTAGTTTCCAACAGTCTTCATCATCGTGACCACTTTTCTTGCAATGAGTGCAAGATGGTTTTCCTTATTCTCTCTTTACAATGCCGATCTTTTTTTTTCCTTCCTTTTAAACTTCCTAAACTGCTTATGTGGGAGATTGGAAGGTTTCTTTGTGGGATCTTCTTGAACATTATTTCCCCTGTTCGCAAGGTGAGTGGCTTGCACACAAACTTCGTCAAGACTGGTGGGGTTAAACAATAGAAAAGTATGACGAATATAACTGTGAAGTGCACCTATATACTTCATTAAAGTTTCATAATAATCCAAAGGAATGTTTAATGCAAGAGCTTTCTTCCTAAATTCTTCCATGAAACTTTGTACAGTTTGAACTTTACTTTGTCTTAAAGTTTTCCATTCCATCATTTCTTTATGTAAATAACCCAATGGATAAAATTGTTTCCTTATCGTTGATTTAAATTTTGACCATGAGGAAAGAGGATTACCACACTTACTTATGTCCTAAAGTTTTCTCTCCCACCATACGAGAGTGGTGCCTTCCAACCAAAGAGAATCCAATCACACTTTAACTTCCTCTTCATTAATATGTTGAACACGACAATATACTTCAACCTGTCGGATCCAATTATCTAGCTTTTCAGGATTAACATCTCCATTAAACATAGGTAAAGAAAATTTTACATGAAGCTTTAATAATAGTTTCTTAAAAGAAGCTTTATGTCTAGAATGATGAGAATGCTCATAGGAAGAAGAGCTAGAACTTGATGGCGAAGATGTGGGCTCAGGAGGGTCTCCTCCAACCCCTTGATTTACCAAAGCATTATCAACAGCTTGTGCTTCATTTTTCTTCCCTTTCTTCTTCATTCTCTTCTCATAGTCTCCATACGTTCGCTCGACCATTTCTAACATGCGATAAAAGACCATATGGAAGTTTTTCTCATGTTCATCACGCGTGTCCTCTCCTGCCATTTTCTTCCTTTGGGATGCACAACCAACTTTAGGATTGAAAGTATTAAGAGTTCTTTCACCCTGCGTATGCTTGTACCTAGTAAGTATTCACACTCAAAAATTCAAGTCAAAGATGATTGCTCTGATACCAACATGATCCGGGATATTTTCATTGAAGTGACTTATAAAGAATTGTATTAAATGAGCATAAATCAAATTTCACCATAAAGGAGGAAAAGCTCAATAATGAAGAGACATAAGCATCAAATATGAACACAAAAAAATTGATAACATAGCCCGTCCCTTGTGGACTATGTCTCCCAGTCCTACTCTCAAATGGGTAGGCCTTTTTATTAACTTAGAAAAATAATTTGGCAAAATACATAAGTATATCGAATTTTGGAATTAAGATGCAGAAGTTTTGCTCATATTAGAAAAAATACTGCACCATTGAATTCGTGGTGTCAAACTACCCAAAAAGGATTGTCTCCACACCTCAATACAATTATGGCACTCCTAGGTCCTTGAGAAATCTCGTCTCAGTTTCTGTGCATGTACCCTGCAATTAATTCTCTGTAATGCGTCTCAATAATCATGCCCATTCGTACCATCGAGAGCCCTCCTCCCATCCATGGGAAGAATCAACATTTAAGTGAAGTGTTGGGAGGACTAACTAATGGATTCTATTGTCCCAACAGTGGCGGATGCTATTGTAAGGCGTTGGATAGGGGGAGGTCCCAAGGTCGAGCTCGCGGGCCTCCCCTTTTGGGATTATTGTTATAACAATATATATATATATATATATATATGGATTGGAACTTCACCAAGTTTGGAGCGTTGTTTATATTTGGTGGGCCCCTTTTTTATTTTTGAAAAATCAGTTTCAAGCCCTTATTGGGCATTTTCCACTACCATGTGGCATCCCATGATTGGGCCATGTGTCAGCCAACCATTGGCCCATGCCAACCACTTGCATAGTCACCTGCCACATCCCGTATGGTCTACCACGTGGAATTGCCTCATTGGTCCACGGATTGACTCGAAAATGTTGAAAATGAGTGACATGTGGCAACCTATGGTGTTGCCACATCACCATGATGACATCATGTTGTTGTTATCATGACATGTGTCTCCCTCTGCATGTTCGACGTACAATGTATAGATGATGAGGTCATCTGTACTGATGCTGACGTCAATAGTACGAGTGTTGACTCATCCCTACTGACTGGGCTAGGTTGACCAAAACTTTGACTATGAATATATTTTGATCTATAACTCTGTTTGACAAGTTGTTTACGTCGTTAGAAATCTTGTGATGTTCTCTTCTTGATGATGTCAATTTCACTCAGTTTTGAGGAATTTGAATTTTTTCCCTTTCTCTATCTACTAAGGCCATTCTAAGCTTCCTGGGCTTATTCTATGAATTATGAGTTGTCCTTAATCTTCTCTGGATTCTTTTTGGATCATAGAATATCATTCCAACACCCATAAGTACACCACTATTACCCACCCCAGTAGCACTATCGATCTCACCAGAACCTTCTTCCTCCAAACCTCCCAGTTGGAGAACCATGCATGCTTGCGCCATTTGTTCTCAATATGGTCATTATACACACCACTACCCAACCCTCCCTCAGTTTTGAGACACCTTAGCAGTAGTATGCCAAACCACCTTACCTAAGTCATCCCACACCATCTCATTTGTATAACCCATTACTCACATTTTATATAACTCTACATCAGTGAAAGAGTGCATGCGATGCCCTTTCATGTTATGCTATCAAATGAACTATTACACATATTGTTTTCCACTCATCATCGACGAATGCACATGTTGGAGGGCCTCCCTCTCACCCATTACACCAAATGTAACATCTTCGGTGTAGATGACTGTAAACGATCATCATCCAAACAATTAGGACAAGACCACTTCCCATCCATTAACTCCTATGACCATACCATCACAACGCGAGGACCTCCCCCCAAACCCCCCCAACTCCCCTATAACACCAGTTTATGAGACCCCCCCTTCCATACCAAAATACATCTAGTTCATATATGGATATTTGGTTCATGATGTCTACTAATAACTCCTCGTCACTTCCCATATGTCCATCTACCTTAGGAACCAATAACGACATTCAACCTTTACCGACTATACAAACAAATATTGACACCCCACCCACAACAGTTACATACCCCATGTACTCCATCACCTTCCAATCTGATGAAGACATTTTAGAAGTACTATGCGCACCCGATTACCCCTGGGATGATTTTCATCATCGATCCCTTTTTTTGGCACATAAATCCTTCCACCCACCAGTAGACATCCATGTTTGTATCGTCCAAGAAAAATATTTCATTCCTTTTGGCCATATAGACTGGTTCAAAAATCCAATTCCCACCCCAAATGTGTTTGAGAAAGGTAACATGGTCAATATATCGCCTACCATCAAAATCGACATTTCAGTCAAACCCAATGTCATAGAAGAAAACACACTAGGGGCAGCATGCTCCCCAGAGGAAATCATAGCATACAAAGCCTTATTCCAGGATTATCAAGATGTGTTTTCCTGGTCATAGACTGAAATTCTAGGGTTAGACCCAACCATTGTTGAACATTGCATTGATACTTGGCCTAACGTTTCCCAAGGATGATTTTAGGGGCTAAATTTCGTTCATGGGCTAATTTTCCAAGGTTTTTCCGAAAAACCGATTCGCTATTCTAAAAATAATTCACCCAAATTCTATAGGATAAAATTATTTTACCTTCAAAATCGCCAAAATTTTATACAAACTATATTAAATCCTTATAAATTTGAATAATTTTACAAAAATATCACCAAACATTTATAGTTGGCATATGAAAGATTAGTAAGATTTGCCAAGGTTTCTACATTTTAAAACAATTTTTYGTCCTTAAAATCATCCCTGACATTGCCCCTGTTTGCCARAAGAAACATCCCCTTCACCCATCCAAAGCCATGGCGATCAAAGATGAAATTGAAAAAATYCGTACGAATGGCTTCATATACCCCATTGCATACACATCCTGGGTTTCCAACCCCATTCCGGTCAATAAAAAAAAAGGTATCATTTGCGTTTGCATCGAGTTTTGTGACCTCAACCAAGCTTGTCCCAAAGACAACTTCATTGCTCCCTTTATCGATCAAGTCATCGATGCCTGTGCTAGTCACGAAATCCTCTCCCTCATGGATGACTTTTCTAGCTACAATCAGATCCACATCTGACAGGTAGATCAATACAAAACCCCCTTTACAACCCCATGGGGAACCTTTTCCTATTGTGTTATTCCCTTCAGCCTCAATAACGTCGGGGCCACTTTCCAATGCGCAATGATGTACTCCTTCGATGATATCTCTCACATCATCCTTACCTAATTGGATGACCTCACAACTCGATCCAAGAAACGTTCCCAACACATAGAATACCTACAAATCATATTTGAATGTTGTTGAAGCTATAACATATGGCTCAACCTACTAAAATGTGTCTTTTCCCTCATTGTAGGCCTCCTATAGGGATTCATAGTGTCCAAGCAGGGTATCACCATAGACACACTTAAATTTTAGGAAATCAATGAGATCCCCCCTCCCAGGAAATTACTCCAGTTGAAAATCCTCCAAGGAAAATAAAACTTATTGACACATTTCCTATCTGACTACACCATTCGCACCCATGG
The DNA here is from genome assembly GCA_010110895.2 of Picea sitchensis. Classification (NCBI taxonomy): domain Eukaryota; kingdom Viridiplantae; phylum Streptophyta; class Pinopsida; order Pinales; family Pinaceae; genus Picea; species Picea sitchensis. Next base: position 217,237 of record SNQJ01S0005628.1, on the reverse strand, counting down.
GTTCCTACGCTTTCTCCATCGTGGCATCTTGTTTCACTAGGACCATCATGCCCAGGCTGCTTTCGATTAACTAGAGGAGACACTCAACAAATCCCCCTTGATTAGTCCCTCGGACTATGATAGAGATTACATACTCTATTTATCTGCCTCCGAAATCTCGATTGTCATAGTCCTCATATAGGTCAATGACAACCAATGCGAACACGTCATATACTACATCAACAAGAACCTCTCTGGGTGACCCCTCAAGTACAATCATTACGAGAATATATCCTTTGAAGTTGTTCTAGCAGTTCAAAATATGTGCCATTATATCTTTCTTTGTACCACCAAAGGCATTGTCGATTTCAACCCCATGCATTACCTATTGAGTCTCCACTAGATCAATGACAAATTCACTCACTGGATCGTCATCCTTCAAGAATACGACATAGAGTTTACCACTCCTAAGAGAAAGAAATTCCTCGTTCTTGTTGAACTCCTCATAGACTTACCATCCAACTCCGTCGACCCCCGGGTTAATGAAAACTTTCTAGATGAGCATTTATTCCTCATGTCCTCCACAAACCCATGGTACGGTGATATTTTGGTCTATCTCCGCACTCAAAAGTTTGGGCCACACTTATATCATGATGATCATCATCGAATTCAACACCATACCTCATGATACCTCCTCATAGGATATGTCCTCTACCGTAGAGGCGTCGACATACGTCTTTGGCACTGCCTCACCTTAGACGAGGCCGATATTGTTATGAATGATTTCCAYAGTAGATCATGCAAAGGTAATTTATCCGGCATGTCCACTAYMCAAAAAATCATTCGGGCAGGTTAATTTTTTCCTACACTATTTCATGACTACATCCATGTAGTTAAATGGTGCGACAAATGTCAATTGTATGCACAAAAGGATCGCGCACCACYTGCCCTCTTACACCCTGTAATCAAAGCCGACCCTTTCTGTAAATGGTGAATTGATTTCATGACATGAAATCATTTGTCCAGTAAAGGAAACAATTACATAGTAGTCATCATTGACTACTTCACCAAATGGGTCGAAGCAATGCCCACGTTCAACAATACGTCCGACACCGCGACACATTGTTTCTTCAACCATGTCATCTCTCGCTTTGGGGTCCCCATATAGTTAGTCTTTGACCATGGAAATCACTTAGAGAATGAATTATTTTCAGAACTATCGGCCAAATTAGGATTCAACGATCATTTCTCCTAACCCTATTACCCACAGTCTAATGGAAAATTCGAGGTTGTCAATAAAGTGCTCAAAACTATGCTCCAATGCACCGTCGACAAACAAAAAACCAATTGGCACCATATGTTTTTTCCATTTTTATGGGCATATTGAAAAAATTTCAAAACAACGACCAGTTTCACACCCTTCCACTTGGTCCATGACATCGAATATGTCCTCCCCATCGAGTGTGAAATCCCAACATTACACATGACAATCAATCTCTTTCCCAATACATCGCCCCTGGAGCAATGAATGTTAGCTCTTGAATCTCTCGATGAAGATAGATGAGAATCCTTACAGAACAATGAAGCAGCCAAAAAGTAAACCAAATCCACCTTTGTCTGCCAAGTTAACCTTTGGTCATTTACCGAAGGGGACCTCGTCCTTGCCTATGATATCTCCATGATACTCTCAACCATGGAAAATTCGAATCCCTATGGTGGGGACCCTATGTCATCCACCATTTCCTTAATAAGGGTGCCTACATCTTAAGTCACCCTGACAGCACTACTCTCAAGGACCCAGTCAACAGGTTATACTTGAAGAAGTTCTACCCCTGAGTGTAACCACTTTACCTTAGGTTTTTTTTCTTTCCTAGTCATTGTTTTATTATTTTATTTTATTTTAACAACAATCTTTCTCATTATACAAGCCTAATTCAGTACCCTTGTGTCAACAAATGAATTCTTCATCTGCTTACAACATCGGGTATGCTGATGGAGCCATCCGTTGGACCAAGAATCTCTCCTCGGCCACCTGGGCCCTTTACACTCCATACCATGTGTTTCTCCAGTCTAGCGGCATATGCCTCAGTCCTGCTACTAATAACCAAGATGAATACGCCATCGTCATTGGCCTTCTCTCAGAATCTAGTCACCTTTGTATTCACTACCTCTGTGTGCTCTTAGATTCCCATCTCATCGTCCATCAGTTGAACAACATGTACAATTTCCATGATCCATGTATTTATCACAAGTACCTACAAGTCAAACTGCTACTCCGAAAGTTTGAGTCAATCACATTCACTCATATATCTAGGAACCACAACCAAATGGTATATCACATAGATAATCAAGTACTATATTGACATTTATCACAATAATCTACATGTTATATTCATCCATCACATAAAGTAAATGTACACAAAAAACAAACACATCTCATCAAATACAAAACACATATATCCAAAACAGGTCTACTCATATATATAGGTTAGTCATAAAAAAAATACATGTGTTTTGATACAAATACATATACAAAATGCCTTAGCACCCTGGCTAGCGCCCCTCATCACCCATGTCTATACAAAAGTGTATTTCATCGACTCCTACATCAGACCATGCCTACATCGAATCTACCTATAACCTAGGGTAACCCTATCCATGGTACATTATCCCTGGTAGGTGGCGTTCCCCCAGGAGGAATATCCACTACTGGGATCCTCCCTGTCATAGTAGCTCCTATGAATTTTTTTCATCATATCACCGACCGCCATCGTGGTTCCCCACCAATACATAGTTGTAGGACACCCTCGTCCCATATCTGCACCCATAGGTCCTCTGTAACTCCCTCCAATACACCCTCAAAGCACCTCTGCAACTCCTCCATATACCAAACATGAGCATCAGGCTCTACTCTCCCATGAACATCAACTAGCCCTGCCTCTACTACATGAGTTGGAACAACCATCGGATCATCATAACGTCGTCATCTCCATACCTGCCTCCCCTATAGCTTCTCATATTCTAGTCCCTGGGCCACATCTGCCTCGTGACCACTGGGTCCCACATTTTCATTACACAACCATTACAATTGTCTCAGTACCAACAATATACAAATATATAGGAAAAACAATCAAAGACAAAAATACAAATGTAGTAATTTCTAATACTCACCTCGACCACCCAAATCCTCCTTAGGAGGAAGCCGCATGTATGGATGTCATCGATAGTCCATCCCATGATATGGGAACTCATAGAAGACCTGAGGCATCTCTCACCAGACCCTCTCAAACAAAGGGGTAAAGTACTTCCCCACCACTCCTCCACCCTATCGCGACATCAATGTTTCCCACCTCATCAACCGTGGATACTACGCCACCGGTGCATCCAAAATAGGTTGAGGGCGTAACAATACAACCCTCTCAAACATGAATGCACATAGGATTGAGCCAAAGGAAAACTCCCCACCCCTAGCTACCATGCACCGGTCTAGTTGTGCCACAAGACATGCTTGCATCAATCGGGTCCATGCGAACATTCGTCCATTCATAGCCCGGTTAGTAACTCCCATCTATGCCCCTGAAATACATTGGGTCCCCAGTGACCCATATATCCACACTACCATTGCAAAAAATACCGAGATCTCAAATTCATCATTCGAGTTAATGCTAATGGAGCCCCCACTCATCACAGATGCCCATGAGTAGTAGCAACTGACCAATTTCTCCACATGCACCACTATCGACATCCTCTGTTTCTCTTCCAGTGCCTCCCCCGGTATTGAGAGACCAGTAATTAAATAGATATCTATATCTTCGGTAATCCATAGATCTCACCCTTGCACCATGAAACACTAACGATCGGGATACCACATTCGTACTATGAATTCCAAGAGCGGCTCCTATGTATGGATCAGTCCATAATCAAAGAATCAAAGAAATTCGGCCTGCACCAAGTGATGTCTCATCCAGGAATCTATGCCCACTTCTTTCCTAAGAGACTCCTAGTCTCTCTCTCCACTAAACCGACATCCTATCCCTCAGACTGATCACCTACATTTATAATACAAGGCACCATACAAACCCACCCACACGGTTATTTTTCTAACAATCACGCACATCCATGCGACTGTTCCATGAATAATCGTGCTCATCCACATGACTGTTCCATGAACAATTGCGCTCATCTGTGTGATTGTTTCATACACAATCACGCTTATCTGTGCGACTGTCCACCATACAGTCGTGAAAACCTCTCATATTTTGTGTGCGCCTATTGCTCAACCGGTCACATGCATGTGCACGACTGATCTTCCCACAGTCGTGCATAGTCGCATGACTATTAGTCACATAGTTGTGTTCAGATTCACCTCCCCCTCCATGCGACTGAAAATCCAAACCAATCGCACATATGCACGGATGCTGACGATACATACATGCACTTCACACGGCCTCAATAGTAAAACCAGCATACATGTATGCGAGGATCATTCGATTGCCTGCGTGGATATACTACCCTAGAAAACAATTGGTCGTACATCCATCCGTATAGCCCCCTACCCTCTCAAAAACACACCTACACTATGCAGGAGGTTTTAACATCTTACCTATGTCTCTCTCTACTCGAATATGTTTGGGTCTTCTCTCTCACTATTCTAGAATTTCTACACAACGGCTCTCTGAAATCCACAGCAGTAAGTACAAATGAAGTGGCTTTGTGGGCCCCATGCCCTTATATACGCCATTTGGTCCAACTTCCCTTTGTTTGTTTAGGATAATTCAAGTTTCGTTTTTTCACTTCTTGCACCCATGGGATCCAGATTCCCTCACCTTCACAACGGTAATATCATAATCTCTTTCTCGTTCGGAGCCCTAGGGACCCCCTTCGGCCACCCCAGGCACATGTACACATCCCTTTTCCACCTTTCCTTATCATGAAAATATTATACACATGTTTTATTTTGTTAGTAGATATGTTTCACATCAGGTATTTGGTTTGAATGCACAGGTCTTCACCAACGACCCCTTGTCACGCCAACATTTATGGAATCTCTTGCCTCCTCCAGGTATATATTTCTAACTGGCATACCATTCAAACCTCTATTCATGGTTTCATTTCACAAACATTCTTCCAGACAATCATCCTCTATTTTCCCCCACCCGGCTCTACGGTACCATCACTTCCATTTGCTTTATGGTACCACCATTTGATAGCTCTTCCCCCCCCATGAGTTGTCCCACATTTATCTACCCCTTGGCATATTGACACTCATGTTTCTCTAACCATTAGTATTGGAAGTCTTGATAGTGTTACATCCCAGAGAAAGAAACTCATATTTCTTCCTCCTCATCATGCTAACCACCTCCTAATGGGCTACCACCTTCTGATTCTCGGTTATGTTTAATGCACCTCTTCATTCTCATCAACCTTCCATACCATCCACTATCACTTGCTCATCTACAAAATCACCCTCCATTCATCTACCTAGTACAAAAACTAACTAATGGGCTCCCCACCCTCCACTCTTCTCTACTTTCGCCTTATATCGGTCGAGCCATATTCCACCGGGGCACCCATTTTTGTACCTGTACTTTAAACCCATTATTTATTCATTTGGTAATTGTAAAAAGAACATTTTTTGTTTCAACAAGTACAATAGATTTTTCCCATCGCACCCGATGGAAGTTTTTTCCTTGGCACATCACAACCCCTGTTACCCTTGGTTGGGGAATCTCATTACTTGCCCACCCTCTGCAAGACATATCCAAGCCAAAATGTTGACCATTATTAGAACTTTGTTTCCCCTATCTCTTTGTATTTCGGTCTACGCTACATCCCCTTGTAGTTTCACCCCTTGAACATAGTTTTCCCATGTCTGGTCATCCCTATGACACCAGATAGTACATTACGATTGCTGCCATCCATCAACATCCCCCAACCAAGGGCAGTCCTTGAATACTGTATATTCCAAATGTCATTCATGATTATCATCCCCTTTCCTGGTGCCAATACAATTTATTCCACAACATTGATTACTATGGTATCTTGAAGCCATTCACTTCAGATCGTTGCATTAATTTTCATGTCGCCCTTAATAAATTTTCAAAAAGGTGATAGTATCTTGACCCTCATTTCATTGATAATGAGTGGCCTCAGAAGACAAAGAGAGATTCATCATTACTCTTTGATGTCATTGATTCCCATGACATTCAACTCTAGCACAATATCAGGTCACGGTGGATCTTACTTGGTGACCATTGCAGTGTTTAGTAGCAGCCACATACCTATGAGTTGGATTAGGACATCAATGCCTCTGAGTTCCTCACCACTCAATTTAGAGCCACCTTAGTCATTGGAATCATCATTGATTGTCTTCTTCTTTTTTGGCCCCCGAGGGTGCTATAGATATATACTTTGTCAACACATTCAATTACTCTTACCTTTCGATGATATCATGATACCAGCATGGGGCGTGACTGCCTCATTTGTACAAACCTTTTTATTCTCATTGTTTATACCCTATTATGTGTTGATCTGGCGTCCCCTCTCCCTCTGAAGGATAACTCTTGATGCTCCTCACGTGCAATTTTTCTCAATGTCTACTCAATATCACCATCCAAATAAACAACGATGCATTTCGGTCATATGTATTCTCCTAACCTCACACATCAGGGGTCATCTGTTATCACTAGAAAATGGCTCACTACAACTATGGACAATGGATGAAGAAAAACGTAACACAAACAAAGGATACTACCAATACTCATGGAAGGATTACATTATGTTTGTAAAGAAAATAAAAAAACTATACAAAAGTGGTTCTAGAAATCCTTCCATATTCAGTCAAAGTCACACATGCACATTTGTGCAGGATAACACAATGTACAATGCACACAATGCACGGAGTGCACGAATGACAGTTGAAATACCCACAAGGACACTAAAATGGTGCATTAATGAATTTGGTCGAGCCTTAACCATTTTTGGGATGAAGGGAACCAACCCCATACCCAAAATCACCCTCAAATTTCACCTTGGGATCACTGAAAGGGATGGGAAGTACCTCCAAGGGCTTCCCATTCACACTTAGAACTAGTTGAGAAAATGTTTTCCATCCTCCTATAAATAAAGTGCCATTGTATGCAAAAAAGAAGAAGCATTTGAGTATTTTTATGTTGATCATTTTTAGCTTTGGGAAGCCACCTTCCTCTTCGAAAGATTTGAGCATTCATAACAAGTGTTAGAACTCTCTCCTCTTGAGAAGTTCATCACTCTTTCTTCACCATTTTCCTTTGTTATCCATTTCTAGTAGAAACAAGACTTTTTACTTGGGGACTCAAGAGTCTTTCCAAGGAGGAAGAGGGGACTCATAAGTTCCCATTTTTCTCCAAGGAGTATCAATTCGAAGATCAATTTACTTGGTATATCTCTCTTGTGTTTTCTATGTGCATCCATTTAAAGTTATTGTTTGCATAGTTTAAATTTATTTCATTGTTGTTTATTTCTTGTTTCTATATGTTAGTTGAGCCACTAACCAACTAAATCTCTATTGTGATTTATGGATGTCCTAAGTAGATAGTTAAGGGACCTATTTTTTCTCACTCTTGTGACAAACGGAACCCAATAGGGGAACCTAGAAAAAAAATGATTAAAATTTTGATATTATGTCGTAATTTGTGACGATATGAATAATTTTATCTTTTCATTAGAAGTTTTTGTCAAATTTTGATCCAATATGTAGTAGTGTATTGAACCCATCCCCCACTCTCTTTTTGAAATGCAATATAACTGTGTGGGTGTTAAGATGGCCACTTTTCTGCAATTTTTTCTATACCAATTTTTCTATTTGCAAATTTTCCTTAAGTGATATGGAAGAACCATGGTTAGGGTTTATTATTTATTATAAGACAAATTAACCCTCAATCGTATAGTATGAAAATATACAATGTTATGGACTAGATGTCAAGGACGCATAAAAGATTTGAAAAAAGGTAACTAGATGTGAGGAACCTAATCACTTTCTTGTACAAAAGTGTCAAGTTTTCACAGGAAACTCTATGTGACTAATTTTTAGATCTAAGAAATTGATTCTTAGTGAACCAATAGTAACACCGTAGTTGTTATCACTGAATAATTCTACACTGAAAAATATTGAATGAAAACATATGCAGCGAAAACACAAAATATCAGAGATGAATCATCAACACATATGAAACAAAATTTTAGTTATGTATTCTTGTTATCATCAGAAATATCGAGGGAAAAACCATCCCTCCCAGCCAATATAATATCACCAAAATCTGAGGAAAATGTTGTCATCCAAAATTATCAAAACTGAGAACAACCTTGCTCTCCAATAACCATACAAATCAGAAAACCAAAACTCAACAAATCTCTTGGAAATCTCCTCTGCCCAAAAATTTGTTGCAGACCACCTGTACGACCTGCTTAGGTCACATGATGCCATCTTGTACAAACCTTCACATGCCCATATGAACTTGTATAAATGTACGTAACTATTTTCATAGCAACATGTGTATGTACTCTATTGGTCCCATTGTAACCTACGTACATGTGAAAAACTATACGGACACTTTGTATGAATCACTCCATTTCATAAAATATCTTCCTTCTGAGGTTTTATCTCTCTCCCACATGCGAGGTGTTCCTTTCCCTTCCAAGAACATAAAATATAGAGTCCTCAACCTTACGAAATATTCTCTCCCCTAGCATAATTTCCATTTGCGGAAATCACCAAGCCTCCTAGCACAAGTGAAGACTAACTTATTCTAGCTCTATCATGTCTCCACACACTCTACATGATATTATGAAATGTCACAATGACCTCTCTCCTTTATATACAATCCTTAGGGATCACCATAGAATCCCCTCCATGAATCAAAATCAAATTAGGTGTTCCATATGGGTGTGAAGGCCCAACACAAGCCCATAAATCCCATCACCAAACCCATGAATCCATGACTCAAATCCAAGGGCATTTTCACCAAACTAAAAGCGTAATGTAGTTCCCACGATGATTCCAACATGCACAACACCTAGGGTTATGTGATAATACCTACTCAAAGCTACAAAAATCAACACTCCCTATTAGCGAGGAAGGTATTATCACCACAATTCACAAGTGAAAATGCTTCTCGATGCTAACAAAGCATCAACACTCCCTCTTAGCGAGGGAGGCATTCCATCCTCCATCATCACCTGGAATTAGATTTGTCTCACATGCTAGATCCTCTACCATAGTTTCTCTCCAATCCATCTGATTGGATACTCCCTCTATCATCGAATAAAATCTTCATGTCTGGCATGATCCCATCCCATAAGACATTCTACTCCTACAAGCCTCCTGCCTCCGAACCTCCTATCTGTCCATCTCAACCCATGAAACCTACCTGACAGTATTGGAAGATGCCTCTCTCCCATCTAGAACTAAAGCTTGGTTCCCACTGAGCAACTGACTCTCCCTCTATGCCTCTTGAATCCCTCTAAAGTTGGACTCCCTCTGAGCCTCCTGAATCCCCCTGAAGTCAGACTCCCTATGAGTCTCCTTACTCCCTTTGATTCCACACAACCTTTGGAGCTACCTACTCCCTATCCATTCTACTCTGTAGAGTCCTGGGAGGCTTCCCCTCCCTACTAAATCCTGAGGGATAACTCCCTCAGTACCTGTGATGATAGTGGGGCCACCTAACTCACCACTAGTGGAGCTACTTACTCATCCTCATCTATCTCTCTACTCCTCCTGGTCACATCATGCATAGGCTCATCGTCTCTAACTCCAAGAACCATTGATGATCTTCAGCTAGATCCTCTAGGCATAAACAACAACTGTCTAACTCAAAATAATATGTGGTACCCATTTCTCTCAATTTTTTAGACTAAGAGAACACTCCTCCTGAGTTGTAGTACCCATAACACATTTGCACCCTCAACACCTCTCCTAACTCCAATCAAAACGATACTATACCATCTCCTCATACTTCATTCTTGACTCCCATGCCAAGCTCTACACACAAGTCTGTGCTAGTCTCTTTGAAAGTGTTAAAAAACTCTCTAGCACCTATCATATGAAAAGATGATCTACTATCCACCAACCAAGTCCCCCTTCTGGAAATTGTACCTAAAATAGAGGATACCAACAAGATCTCCCTCTGGAACCTATCTACAACCTCATCAACCTATTTTGTTGAAGATTTCTTCCTTCTTCTTCTTCTCCTCTAGTGTGGAAACTGTGAAGAAAAATGACCATAGTCATGACACACAAACCATCTGTATCCTCCATGGACACCAACCGAGTCTCCTCTTGGATACAATAAATCCATATCCTCTCAAATCATGGTAACATCTCTCGTAAATAGATCATGTGCGCAAAAGGTTCCAAAAACTTGGGAAGACTAACTCAACATCCAATAACAATTGTCGATCATGGAACAACACTACATAGTCCTGCTCCTCTATCCATGAAGTTGAGAACACACTCCTAGCACACATAGCACATTTTCCACTCACAACACACCCACCGACTCCATCCAAAATACCACTACTCTAGATCCCTATAATACATACTTGGTCCTCCTACCAATCTCGTCATACATACCAGAATCAAGAACTGTGAAACTCATGAACAAATCTTATGCCCTTGCCATGTGTCAGTGGATCTCACTAGATAAGAACCATGCAATCCTCCAAGGAAAGCATCCTAGTCACCTAAATCACGATCATCTAATGAAATTCTTCCAATTCCATCATCCAAGTCACAAACTCTTTGTGTCTACACATGTTACCATTGATATTGTGTCCTCATCTAAACAGTCCCAAGCTATGGTTGGAGACTCATTCAAGTCCACTCTAGACCTCCACAACTCATCTATGCAGTGTCCTCATCCTCCTAGGTTAAATACCTCATACATTGTCATACCTCGACAATGTGAAACTCTCCATCCTGATAAAGACTCTATCTCATCAACCTATCAAATATCTAAAGCCATCTCATTTGTGCCAAAGCACCTAAGTTGCACCCATCATAACTCACCATGAAAATTCACTGAAATTCCATCTACAGGTTTGGAAATATTCCACACAACATACTATTGTGATCCGAGATCTCTACCAATCCACAAGAACTCCCAACATGCCACACCACTGAGCTACAATAGTCCACAACTCCTTGTGTTGATAGTATTCTCCATGCCTCAATCTAGAGACCATCTAACATGTTTCTATCTACAACTGTCACTATAGATCGCTCTTAGAGTTATCAACTGTGACATGCCTGGAACAAGAACAAGAACAACACTCCTCCAGTGTTGTATCAAAAAACATGTCTCAAGGATGATCCCCTTCTCTTCATATCCAAATATTTGATACCATGTCAATTTTTCACATGCAACTCTATGTCACTAATTTTTATATCTGAGAAATTGTTTCCTAGTGAACCAACAATAACACCCTAGTTGTTATTAGTGAAAAATTCTACACTGAAAATTATTGACTGAAAACATATGTAGTGGAAACACAAAAGATCATAGATTAATCATCAACACATATGAAACAAAATTTCAATATCTAATCTTGTTATCATCCGAAATCCAGAGGGAAAAACCGACCCTCCTAGCCAATACAATATCACCAAAATCTGAGGACAACCTTGTCCTCCAAAATCACCAATACTAAGAACAAATTTGTTCTCCAATAACCATACAAATCAGAAAACCAAACCTAAGAAAATCTCCTAAAAATATCCTTTGCCCATAAATCTCTTCCAGACCACTTCTATGACCTACTGAGGTCACCTGACATAATCCTATATAGATGTGCTCCTGCCCAAAATATCTTGTATGGATGAATGCAATTTTTCTCACAACAACTTGTGTACGTATGCAATTATTCCCAACGCAACCCTCATACATGCGAAAAACTATACGAACCCTTTGTACAGTTCACTCCACTTCGTACAATATCTTCCTTTTGAGGTTGTCTCTCTCTCCCACATGTGAGGTGTTCCTTTCCCTCCCAAGAACAAAAAATAGAGAGTCCTCAAAATTAGGCCATATTTTCTCCCCTAGAAGGATTTCCCTTTGTTGAAATCACCAAGCCTCCTAGCACAAGTGAAAAATCACTTATGCTAGCTCCATCATGTCTCCACACATTATACAGGATATTATGAAATGTCACAATGACCTATCTCCTTTATATACAATCCTTAGGGGTCACCATAAGAACCCCTCCACAAGTCAACATCGAATTAAGATTTCCTTGTGGGTGTGAAGCCCCAACACAATCCCACATAGCCCATCACCAAACCCATGAAGTCCCCACTCAAATATAAAGGGGTTTTCACCAAAATGAAAGTGTGATGTGGTGCCCACGATGATTCCCACATGCCCAACACCTAGGGTCATCTAAGAATACCTACCCAAAGCTACCAAAATCAACAACAAGGTGTAGAGTTATGTTGGCTTGTGGAAATTTACTCTTTAGAAGAGATCACCTATGGGTGGAATATTTGTAGGGTTAATTCATTTTGTAGAAGAAATTAGGAAACATACAAGTTTTTAAAAGAAATATTTTATAGTACCTTTGAAAACCAAGTAGAGATTCAAAATCTGCTTGACTTGATGCAAGGTCTTATAGAAGAAAAAAAAATTGCCATAACCTAACATTAACATAATTGTAGCTTGAGTGGCTTATGGGTTTAAGGAAAATCATTCAAATGGTACCCTGAGCTTGAATGTGGGTTTGTGGAAAAAGATAGAGCAATATTATGATACCCTATAATGAATATATCTAGAATAAAAAAATTATAATGATGGTGTTCGTGCTCGAATCGTCGTCGGGTGAGCAAAAATGGGAGCACTAGCATGCCCTGTTGGGCTTAGCAAGGCAGAACAGGATGTTGTGGAGCAAAAGGGGTTAACAGAAAACAAAACTACATACAATCTAACTAACAGCTGAA
>SNQJ01S0005628.1:161784-183805 GCA_010110895.2 Picea sitchensis | reverse complement strand
CTGGAGGCTTATTTGGTGTAGAAGTTCCCTTTCTGGGTGGCATGTTGGCCAGGTATCACTTTTGAACATTGATTTTGAGGTGGTTCTGCTAGACAATATTTCTTCTGTTGTATATCCAAAGTTTCGGCCCTTTTGGGTATGAAATTTTTTTTCTTGTAGTTCTCTGCAATGCCACAGGTCTAATCAAAATTGGATGTGCCAAATGGAATTTACAGTAACTTCCCCACAACTTGCTGATTTTTGGCCTTTCCAGAAGATCTAACTTGTATAGTGTGCCCCACACAAAATAATTGATATAAAATTTTGAAACTTGTACCAGAAATACTACAGACTGTCAACTATCCAATGCAATCAGTCTCACTCAATTTGGATACTCTAGGAAGAAGTTATGATTGTTTTACCTGGAACACCTTCTTGAGACTAGTCAATAGGACTAGTCAGATACCCTATATTCCACATGGTGTATCTAAAAATGCACGATGACACAAAAGATGAAATTTTTACCACAGATACCTTACTAATTTTTGTAAATATCTTTCGAAGTTCAGGTTCTGAAATGTTACAGAAAAAAAAAATTATAGCGAAAATTTCGCATAGACTCAGTTCACGATGATTCCAAAACCCTAACTTGCATAGGTTGTATCTCCGAAAGTATAAGGCCTCAGGAGATGAAATTTTAACCCAACGTACCTTGGTCCGTCTACTAAATATCCTCCAAGATGTTCCTTCTGAAACTTTGTAGAAAAAAAAGTTATAACAAAAATTCCAAGGTGTATCAGATGTAGCAGTGAAACCCCAAGACCTTGAGCTCTGATACCATATGTTAAGAACCAAATATCAATATAGCATAGAAAAACCTCAGAATAAGTACTCAACGCCTTGAAAAAGATATAATTTTAGATAATAATCCTCTTTGAGGGGGAAACCTCTTTTTACCCCACATAAATGTTCAAGTACAAGATGATTCAAAATGAAAATGTATCATTGGTATATATAGGAGACTAGGAGGTATAATTACAATTAATGGAATAAAGCCGACATAAATAAAATAACATTACTAATGTAATATGCCCCAGTTAAGGGGTAGTGAGCCAATGTTAGGGCTTAACAATGACTCCATTCTATAACATTTTTTATTAAGGAAGATAACATAGCTAGTTGTACCAAAAGATTCTTTCTACATCTCAATAGGCATGTCACATCTAATGGCACATGTCGGCTAGAAAAATTAATAATAAAAATAACAGTATTTTCAATTTGACTTGAAAAATAAAAATCACATTGTATATACAATCCTGGATCAATCTTAGCGCTCGATCTGTCAAGAATTAAAAGGGATCATTCCGTCAAGGTGCTCCTTTCCTCAAAAAATTCCACTCTAAAAATGATTTGCACTTTAAAAGATTACAAACTATAGGACACAACAATTAGTATCACAAAGCTCCCCAAAAAACTTATTGTTGCAACATCTAAGAGAATGTGCCTTGAAAGACCCTAGACCCCATACATGGGATGACTTGAGCAAGCTTGGAAGGATTTGAACTTGGGTCATCTCCATAAGAACTACTCTCTCTCTCTCTCTCTCTCTCTCTCTCTCTCTCTCTCTCTCTCTATATATATATATATATATATATAAAGAACTCTCATGAGATCTATAATGAAATTAAGAGTTGGACAATTCCTAAAATGTCTTGGAATGAAAGAATTTTCATCTTTATCATACTAAGAAGGTGGACAACGAAAAGCACTTACTCTAAGAATGTTGTGCATATGCATCTTAACTCACCAAAACTATAGAGATTTAGGAAAGCTTCTATCTAATTTTTTAGAGCATAGAAATAAAATGCTAAAACAAAACAATTAATTCATTATCATTTTTCTTAAGATCTGATGCATTAAATTCAGTTTCATGGGGTTGATACCCCTCTCTCTCTCTCTCTCTCTATATATATATATATAGAGAGAGAGAGAGAGAGAGAGAGAGAGAGAGAGAGACTTTCTATTAATGAGTGAAATGTACAGAATTGTAAAATTACAGAGTGAAAGACTCACTAGAATGGTGGAAGTTTATCTCTAAGAAGATATGTGACGGCTACTCTCATTCGCAAGAAAAAGATCAGCACAATGAGGCTCGAAAGACCTTTTTAACATAAATGGAGAAACCCTAAACATCCAAAAACCTAGCCCCCGAAAGATGAAAATCTAAAAGGTTTGCGTCCCCAATGTGGAGATGAAGCACCAAAAGTCATGTGGTCCCCGATGGGGTAAGTTGGTGCAACAACTTCTCGGGGTCGTAACTTTTGCATACGATCTTCGTTTTAGGCGCACAATAGTCCATTGGAAAGGTCTATTCAAGGACTACACATTATGGCATCAAACTTACTCTTTTTACAGTTAGACTGTGGCGAGCTCAAAAAACATTGTTAAAAGTTTAGAACTCGAAAATCTAGGAAACAATTGCCAATGATGAAAATTGCATGTGAGCTAATTGGAATAGGTGGATGACCTTAGATATCCATCTGATCAATGTTAACTTTTCATTAAGGGTTCAAATAAGCATGAAAAAAAAAATTGAGAATAACATTAAACATATTCTTTTCTATCACTAATAAATCAAAGGAGTGGGCTAATTTGGGAGCAATCTTCGTGAGCAAATTTTGGACCAATCCAAAACTCTGATAGATTTTATGAGGCTCTAGGTTGGTTTAAAATGGAGCAAAACCCCTAGGGTAAGGTTTTGACATGCATGGAACTTTGATCCATGCAAAACTCGGACTAACCCTGAAAATCTGACCACCCATTTTTTTGCCTCAAAACCGATCTGCTCCCGAGTTAGCCTACCCCATAAATCAAATGGATCTATAAGAATAAGAATAAGTATTCACATAATGGCATCCTTCAAAAAAAAAAACATACACGACTCTAGAATTAACAAATAATATTACCTTCAATACCTAATAAAAGTTTGTTCAAGGAACGATGATGAGCATTCATATGGTCCTGTCCTTCCAAACATATTCGAGGGACAGGGGAATTAGTCTCTGCTAGCACCCGCTCAGTATTCTGCTGCAAATTGACTCTAAAAGTAGAAAGAGTTTAAATCCTTTAAGGAGGATCAAAAATGGCCACGCCAAAATTTGATACCTGCCCTCCATGTCACATATTTTCTAAACACGATAGAGACTATGTATAAAGCAAAGAGCTTTTTCTTTAGAATTAAATGGAAAGACAAACAAGATTCCCATTGTACACTGTTGTACATATGTTCACCGTATTAGCAGAAAAAAAATAAAAAAATCTACTCGCTATATTTTATGCTTGCATCAAACATCGTTTCACTCTTTTGACACTTTCATGAATTCGGCGTATCCGAAAATATCGGCTGGGGACAGAAAATGCAACTATTTTATTTCAAACCCCTCAAACTCTTGGATATGCAGAGCGCCGTATACCCAATTATAAAAAATTGTGCACTGTGCCTGCAATGTCAACACTTATTGCTTTTCCAGCGTAGGAAATCTTGGAACTTCATCGCCCGCCAGCCTGCTTGAACGGTACGTTTTTTCTTTCAGCGTGAACCCTAAACCGATGAAGCAATGCACTGATTTAATGGTACTTCCCTGTCCATTCGTGGCATGTTAATTCAATGCATGTCCGATATTCGCTCATTTTCGGTACATTTAAGTTCACGTAATCTGACCTAGCATGGTACTGGATTTTAGGGTTTATAAGCAACCCAAAAAACTGAAGGAACCGATACTTTCAGAAGTGCCTACGATGACAAAATAGAATTGTCCCGTCCTTTTGGACTTGACCTAAAATTGGCCACGTCATCCTTCAATACTGAAGTAACCATTCCAATTTCGTATCGTGAACTTTCAAATCACCACGACATTCTAAGCTCTGGTACATTGTTGATAATATCGTATGTACAACCATATGAATGCCTGTACATACATCCATCTTATCATTATCAGAATGGATCCCTGCCAGATCAAATATATTGGCCAAGATAGTGGAGCGGAGCTATTATGTTTTTATATTTCACTGCTACAAAGAACCAAAAAACTTTTCACATTCTTTTGAACTGGAGAATTCCCACTATCCTTTTGCAGATAATTCAGATTTCATGTTCAACTTCAAGGCAGGCATATATCTTTTTAAAAGAAATCAAGGTCTCCTGTATCAAACCTAATGACCTCTTCTTCACTATTTTTTTTATATGACCCATTTTCATACAATTTTAATTGGTATGAACAACTGCTGTTCCTTTAATCAAAATTTGGGAAATTTGAGATTTTAGGTTAAGCATACATCTTCTTAAAAGAAATCAAAGACTTTTATATCAAATCTATGGTCTCTGAGAACTTCCTCCTCGCTGTTTATGATATGGCTCATTCTTGGAGCATGAAAAGCTTTTGTTCATTTTGAGAACTTCCTCCTCGCTGTTTATGATATGGCTCATTTATGTTTTAGCATGAAAAGCTTTTGTTCATATTGAATAGATTTTATTCAATATCAATACAATGAAATACAATAAAATAAAATGATAAAGGAAAAAAAATACCATTCTTTCTTCCTATTTTTACAACTCATTAAATCAATAATACAACTCGTTAAATCAATAATGGAAGGAAAATAGTACCATTCTTTGTATCTATTTTTACAGCTCATTATGTATTATGTATTAGATGAAAATAAATTAAATATTTGATTTGGTCACTGAAATCCAAATCCAATATTTGATTTGGTAAATGTAGAGAATCTTACTTTTCTTGATTCCTTTCTTGAAGAAAACAAATCAATAAATATGTGGTAAAGGATGGATTTCAAGATATTGAAATTGCTTACATTGTTATATAAAAAAATATTATTTTTTGTTTCTATTTTTATAACTCATTATGTAAATGGAAGGAAATTCAATATTTGATTTGATGACTGAAATCCAAATCCAATATTTGGTTTGGTAAATATAAAGAACCTTACTTTCCTGGATTCTTTTTTGAAGTAAACAAATCAATAAATATGTGGTAAAAGATGGACTTCAAAATGTTAAAATTATTTACGTTGTTATATGAAAAAATATCATTTTATATCTTTATGTTTAAAACTTATTATGTAAATGGAAAGAAATTCAATATTTGATTTGGTGACTGAAATCCAAATCCAATATTTGATTTGGTAAATGTAGAGAACCTTACTTTCTTTTTCCTTTCTTAAGTAAACAAATTGTAAAAAATGGAGTTCTNGAAAAAATATCATTTTATATCTTTATGTTTAAAACATAAAACTTATTATGTAAATGGAAAGAAATTCAATATTTGATTTGGTGACTGAAATCCAAATCCAATATTTGATTTGGTAAATGTAGAGAACCTTACTTTCTTTTTCCTTTCTTAAGTAAACAAATTGTAAAAAATGGAGTTCTAAGATGTTGAAATTACTTACATTGTTATTAAAAAATAATGTTCTTTGTTTCTATTTTTACCATTCATTAGGTAGAAAAGGGAAGGAAATTCAATATTTGATTTGGTGACTAAATCCAAATCCCATATTTGATTTGATAAATGTAGAGAAGTTTTTCCATTAGTTTTTTGAAGCAAACAAACCAATAAATATATTATAAAAGATGGAGTTCATTATGTTGAAATTACTTACATTGTGGGTCTAATGGTTAAGAACATGTGTTTCCTCAGGTAGGGTATGTATACCTCAGTAGACTTTAAAAATAGATTATATAGATAAATTCATTTTTATAATTAACTAAAGTCCCCCAAATGTAAGACACTAGGTGAAGGAATGTGTTGTTAAAGCACTCTATGATGTTAAAGTCAACCATTTGAAACCTGACTAAACAAACTAACAAACAAAAAAAATACTAACTAAAATAACAATAAATTATAATAAAAATTGCATTATTTATTTAAATTTAGATAAAAAAATGTTTTAAAAGAATTGATTTTTTAACCAATATTAAATAATTTTGTTTTTTCAATAATTTTAAAATGTTTAAAAAACAATTAATTTTCTTTGATAAACTTTCAAATATAAATTTTATTGAAATAACAATAAACTATAATAAAAATTTATCAAAATAGAAATTTTATTGAAATAACCATAAATTATAATAAAAATTTATCATTTATTTATATTATGGTTAATTTTTTTTTAAATAAATTATTTTTCAATCAAAATTAAATAATTAGGTTTTTAAAATAATTTTAAAACTTTGAAAAAACAATTTATTTTTTTATAAACTTTCAAATACAAATTTTATTGATGATGATAAGGATTATTAACATCCACTAAAATTAGAATTAATATATCACACATTAAGAAAAATAAGACATTATTATCATGATTATATAACCTAATTTAGATATAAGGAAAACACTATTTAAATAAAAAGTGTATGTTGTTATTCTTTTATATTATCTTGAAAACATTCCTCCAGATTTTATGAATAAGAATAATGTAAAGCAAAAAAAACACAAATATAAAATTCAAAAAAATTATTCTTTCATATATAAACAAAACAAATTTATAGAAAATGAAATCTATTTATAGTATACAATGCTTTCTTCTTATGCGGTTAAGGTTGTTATTAATTATAGATTTAAAATCCAAGTTATGATATTAAGATTGTTATTAATTATAAATTTAAAATTAGTGTTTTTGTATATATGTATGGGTGTGTGGTAATTTAGTTTAGTCTAGGTGTTTGAGAGGAAGAGTGTTATCCTCCCTATCCAAGTTCTAGTCATGTATATATCTTCATGAGAAATTAAATCATTAAAAAAATATTTAAAATACAATATGTTACATTATCAATTTTAGAGATTTACAAAATAATGAAAAAAACATAATTATGATGATTATGATTAACGTCCACAAAGATCGAATTGGTTTATGAGACCTTAAGAGGGTAAGGGATTACTTTTTATTCTTTAGAATTTTGTTTATGTGCTCGAAAAACATTACCAGAAGCTTTCCAAGATCACCATAGTTTTGTTGAGTTAAGAGGTTAGGAAGGTTGGTAGTGTGACAAATATTTTGAAAATGAGATCTAATATCGGTATAGGATAGACAATCTAAGAAAAAGTGTTTTTCATCTTCAACCTTCTTAGTGTCACAAAGGTAACACACTCTTTCATCCCATGGCGCTTTAGGAATTGACCAACGCCCAGTTTCAATGTGGAGCTCGTGAGAATTTGTTCTTATCTTAACAATGCTTGTTTTTTTCTTTACACTTGTCAAAAAAATAGATAATTTTGATCTTCTAGATTAGGGTTGATTACATCCTTATAATACCTTAATTTTCTGTTTTCTTCTAACTCTTTATCATACCACATTTTCTCCTTAAATTTTGATTTGATGATATTTTTAATAGTATGTTTATTCTGCAAAATGGTGTCTTCCATGATTCCCCAATAGTTTATCCAAGACCGGGCATCTTTATGCCATCCTCGCTTTACTCGATGGTGGTTACGACTCAATTTTGAAGCAATTTTAGGAAGCCTTTTGTCTTCCATTTTGTTTAACTTGTTCTTATACATTAGGGGTCTATTCATAGTCATGCTCTCAATGGGGGAGAGTCTTTTTTCTAAGAGGAGGATGGGATAGGGCGCATTTCCTTTAATTTTTAGATTATAGGTTATAAAATTCTTTTGTATTTTCTCTATCTTTCTCTAGGATTCACGAGAGATACTACAACCCCATACTTCACATCCATAAAGAGTAACAGGTGTAACAAGAGTCTCAAAGAGGACTTTCTTCTTATCCAAAATCCAAAGATCGGTTGATTTACAATTGTTTTCAATCCCATAATAAGATTTCCATCCCCCAATAATCCTTTTCTCAATGCTATAATTCCAGTTGAGCTTGTGGTGAATATCAATTCCAAGATATTTACATGAAGTCACTTCCTCCAAGTTGTTGTTGTCATAGACGAAGGTATCATAAGTGATATTATTGGATTTAATAATGATGACCTTAGTCCTATCAATATTAATAGTCATACCAATATTGGAGAAACAATTCTTGAGGATTCTTAGTTGGTTTTCAAGATCACGGGGACTCCTTGCCATAAAAATGATATCATCGGCATAAAGAAGAAGATTGATGAATATACCAGTAAGAGTAGGGCTGACACAACCTACTTTTTCCAAGCAATATTCTAACTTGTCAATGTATGTTCCAAAAAGGGTTGGGGACAAGGGACAACCTTGTTTGACTCCAACATTGTAGTTAATCTCTTTCGACCATCCCTCAATGTATTTAAACTTAGAAATAATGTTATCATACATCTATATTGCAACAACCCTCAATTCAAGAGACACTTTAATCTCTTCCAACCTATTCCAAAGGTTTTTCCTAGGAACCATGTCAAAATCTTTTCTAAAGTCAACAAAACAACAAAAAAGATTGGTTTTAGTATTGTGGAATTCCTCTGCAATGATCCTAAAGGTAACAAGATGGTCCATAGTTGAAAGATATCTCATAAACCCATATTGGCCTTTAGCTCTTTTACTGTGACTTTCTAGCCCAAGACTAATCTTCTTTTCCAAAATAATTCCATAAAGCTTGGCCAAAATCGGGCTAATTATAATGGTCCTATAATTAGAGGGAATGTTTATATCCCCATTTTTTAAGACATGAATAATGAGACTTTGCCTCCAGGGTTTACGGAAGCCCTGCTTGAATGCTAAATTGAAGAGCTTGTGTATGTGAGGGATAAGGATAGGCCCTCCGATTTTTAAAATTTCAACTTGGTAGCCTTCAATGTCCTTATCTTTCCCATTTCCAATCCTCTTAACCCAAAACTCTATGTCATCTAAAGAAAAAACTTTGTCCTCTGTAGGGACAATAGGAATGGCATCCATGGAATTAGGGAACTCGTTAAGACTTTTAAGGTAGGAATTACATACCCTTAAGGGAATCATATTATTTTCTTTAGTATTGCGGTTTAGAATTTGGCTCCCGAACTTCTTAGGATCTATCTTAGATAGTTGTGAAAGTTGTTCTTTCCTTTTATTGATATAGTACATTTTTTTAATTTTAATTAGAGATTTGTAAGTATTGATCTTATCGGGTTTTAAAGACTCATTAGAAGCATCCCTAATGGATTTCCTAGCAATTTTACATTCTTTATCATACCAAGGGTTGGTCATTCTATTATTCTTTTTATATGACACCTCGAAACATAACTTGTTAATAGAAGTGGAAAGGGTAGTTGTAAAATTATGATAGAGTTCTTCAATGTTGTCCTTATAAGTTAGGAGATGTAATTTACTATTTAAATCCTTTAAGAAAATGTCAACTTTACTTTTGTCAAAGTGCAATTGCCTTTGATTATCATAATTCTCTTAAATGGTGGCCATGTGCATGGAAAAGTTTAGAGTTAGGGTTAAAGGTTTATGATCAAAGTCGGGTTTATGATCATTTAAAAGGTCAAAATTTGTCATTTGGTTGGAAATGGGCATATCAAATATCATGTAATCTACAACACTACTACCTATCCCATGAATACAAGTTATCTGGTTGGAGTTTGGCCACTTCATTACTCCATTACAAATTATTAGGTCTTGAGATCTGCAGAGCTTGACTAACTTAGTACCAAACAAATTTCCAATGAGGTCTTCATAGCTTCTTTTGTAGCTATTAGATAAAACATGGTCCTCATATAGCCATAAAAGATTATGGTTGGAATTAGTACTTAAAAGAGTAGCTTGTTTATTTCCAGTCCTAGCATTAAAATCTCCTAGCAGGAGGATATTACTTTCATTTTTCAAACTATAAATGTCTTGTTCTAAATTATTATAGGGACAATTTCTATCTAGATTGTTTTTCTTATAAAAAAATGGAATTAATAGGTGAAAAAAATCAAATTGCTATATACATCTTTTTAGCATTGGTGTCTAAAATTTATATCCAAATGTATTGATTGAGAGGGTCAATCTTATAAAGTTGAATGTTGATGCAAGGATTTTTCATGGATTTTCTGAGGGTCATAACTTTTGACTCGGTTATCAGTTTGGGATGAAATTTTGCAGGGGGTTGTGTCTCGAAGAGTTCATTTCCAGACCGATTGGAATTATCCAATTAAACATTGTTTCGACACCTTTTTAGGGCCAAATTCCTTCATATAAGGCCTCAAATTGGGGTTTTAGTGTTTTTACGGGAACTTTTAATTTTTCAATTATCATTTATCTCTTAGTTTATGAGCTTAATCAGAAAATCAAGTTGAAAAATAGTGTCATGGTAGTTATCTCTTAGTCAGTGGTCAGTTTTAGAGACATGCAAGAATTTTCTAAATTTAGTTGTTTTTCAAAAAAACAATGGCTTTTCTAAAATTAGTTGTTTTCGAAAATCTCAGAGAGTAGTTATAAGGGGTTGAACTTTGATTGTAATAGTTAGGATGGAGAAGTAATAAAAGAGATTTATTTTTCCATTCTCCTGTGGTTTCATGGTTTATTTGATCTTGTGAATGAATCTCAAGCTTTGGCTACATCATTTGGTATTAAAAATGACCACTAACTAAGAGCTAACTAGTGTGACACTATTTTTCAACTCACTTTTCTGATTAATATCATAAACTAAGCGACAAATGATAATTGAAAAATTAAAAATTCTCGTAAAAACACTAAAACCCCAATTTTAGGCCTTATATGAAGGATTTTGGCCCTGAAAAAGTGTCGAAACAATGTCCAATTGGACAAATCCAATTGAAAAAGGAAGTGAACTCTTCGAGATGCAACTCCCTGTAAAATTTCAGCCCAAACGGATAATCGAGTTAAAATTTATGACCCTCAAAAAATCCCATCAAATGTGAGAAGAAATTTTATTTCTAATATAACAAGTTATGCCTCATATCCCTCTACGGTAGGAAATTTTGTTTCATGGAGACCACAAGACAAATCATTCTATGTTGGGGACCTTAGACTCTTCATGCTCCCAAGTTTCAACTAGACAAATAATATCAATATCACTCGG
Source organism: Picea sitchensis (assembly GCA_010110895.2). NCBI lineage: Eukaryota > Viridiplantae > Streptophyta > Pinopsida > Pinales > Pinaceae > Picea > Picea sitchensis. Next base: position 172,813 of record SNQJ01S0005628.1, on the reverse strand, counting down.
GATCCAACTTATCATAGGACCTTTGCACCATGGAAAGCCACGATAGTTCCAAAAAAGGATCTTCAGTGTCCCAAATTCCCATTTATTATTATCCTTTTGGTATCTATCCCTAACAATAGCATTTCAGTTTCTAATCATTTCTCATTTTCCTTCTTTCTTGGCTTCTTTTACCTTTTGAACTTCATTCCTTAATTCAACTTGGTCTTTAGGAATGATGTCTTCATTTATAAATATTCCTGACACTTTTAAGCTCAGAGATTTACTAAGTATGATATATTTATGGTCATTACAACTTACTTTGACACAGATTAACCTATCTTTGTGATCAATTATATTTTTCCTAGCCTCTTTGCTTATATGAGGTAAGTTGTATCAATTTGTGATTTATTATTTAATTATTCTTTTACTATTGGTAGTGTATCTTCCTCTTGTTGTTATTTTATACCAAAAATTATGAGGTTCAAGGCTCTTTTATTATGCTCATGGTCAAGTTCGATTACCTTATTCATTTCCTCTTTGATGGGTTTGATATCCAAATTTTTTTCCAAATTTCTAAGGTCAAACTGTTGGTTAGTTTTTCTTCTAGCTCTTTAATCTTATCTCTCAAGTTGTGATTTTCTTCAACCTCTTCTTCTTGGGTTGTTCTTTTATGTTTTTCCATTTCTTGAATCATATCTCTCATTGTCTGGAATTCACTCTTGAACCCTAATAATATATCCTGTATTTAAGTTTGAATGGTATCATTGAAGAGTCTAATTAAAAGTTATCCACCAAAAAAGTACATATAAAACTACCACCAGAAGAATTATTACAATAAAACTAATTTTATTAAACTTTACTTATAATTGTTTTCAAATATTGGTATTTTTAAAATCTACTTCAAGTTTGATAAATTTCATGAAATTGCTACATTTTCTTCATACACCAATTATAAGTTTTATAAATAAGACATTTTTAAATATTTCAAAATTATTACGCCCAAAGGCGTACACCTATTGACTATGGGCACATTTAATAGGTTTTTAGTACTTAATTAGTTTTGTATGGACAAGATTAAATATTGATGGAATATTCTTAGTAGTCCCAATAAATCAATGGTTGTGATTTCAACCACTAACTTCCTCACTATTATAAAGACATCAGTTTACATGTTTATTTTTTTACTTTTACTTAATCATTTTTAAAATTTACTATGGTGGCTAGTTGATTGCCAAGTATGAGTGATTATTTTTTGAAAATAGTTTTTGCAAACTGGCAACCACCACGAATTTGTGGCTGTGCTAGTTGATAAAAACTTAAATTTTGTTTTCTTATATATTTCAAATGAAATTTAAGTTATATATATACATTTTCTTCATATACACCAATTATCATATAAAAAAGAACATCTTTAAATATTTGAAAATTATGCTTTATTATATATTTTAAATAAAATTTAAGTTATATATATATATAGAAAGTTGTGAACTTTTTTTATACACCTTCATATATATCAATTATCATGTTTTATAAAAAAAAATGCATCTTTAAATATTTCAAACTTATTGATAAAAAAATTAAAAAAATTATATACCTTTATATATANTATATATATATATAGAAAGTTGTGAACTTTTTTTATACACCTTCATATATATCAATTATCATGTTTTATAAAAAAAAATGCATCTTTAAATATTTCAAACTTATTGATAAAAAAATTAAAAAAATTATATACCTTTATATATACCAATCATCATGTTTTATAATAAAAAATGCATTTTTAAATATTTCAAAATTATTGATAAAAAATTAAAAAATGAGTTTTGTTTATATATATATATATTTAATTATATATATATATATATATTTATGTAATACTCATAAAAGTATATAACTACAATATATATAAGTCTAACGTAAGTATAATTACCATATCATTATATTTAAATTAATATTTAATAATAATAAGATAATAAAAGGTACATTTGAAATTATAACTTTTTCGAAGTATTATGGGGAAAATGAACCAAGAGTGGGGAAGGTAAAAGGAGTCCAAGAAATATTATTTTATTGTGGTTTTCAAGTGTCAGAAGCTTCCTTATTATTCTTGTCTTATGTACTTTATATGTTGTTTTCTACAAGCTTATGGGTGAGCACACATTCCTCGAGGAAGGAAGCTTGGTGTTTATGTAAGATTTTGGGAAGGCAATTTTTGGGGAAAATTATTTTTTCATTCATGCTTTATTTTCATATGTTGTTAGAGAAACGCATTCTACAATTCTACAATGTCGATATGTTTTTATATGTTTTTAAAGGTTTTTTTTGCATGAATAAAAGTAGAAGCCATGAGTAGGTTTATGGATAATTGTTACAACTAAGATTTTTTTGGTTCTTGGCATTAGAGATTCTATCTCATGTTGGAGTATTGGAAGTAATAGCTTGAAGGATTGTTTATCATTGAAGGAGATCCCATTCCTTGTGTTATATAGTTCTAAGGGGGAAGACAAAATATTGAGTGGATTATTATAGTAATAAATGAGATAAAAGGTAATTTCATGGATCTAATATTTAGATATTGGGTTCATTGAGAGAAATTAGAGCCATAAATAATAAATTCACCATTTTTGTTCCATTGCCTAACATGGAGATAGAACCTACACTACCTCGTGCTTATGGCTAAGAAGAAAAACACTCACATATATCTATTTTCACAGATGCATTTATTAATAGATAAATAATTTAATTATTATTATATATGTTGATGATTAATTCTTGTGGGAAGTGTTGTGTTGATGATAATAAGCTTGGTTGGGAAGAATGCAAGTCTAGAATTTAGATTTGTTTTAAGATTACACTTAAGATTGTTTGTAATATATTCAAATGCAGAATTGAGAGTACTACGACCATCATTTTTAAAAGCATGATTTTCTCTATGTTCTATAAATTAATTGTCACTTATGGAAATAATGTAATGGACCTTTTGGGTCTCATAGATGATACTGTAGTCATGGAAGAAGTGTAAGTAGGAAGAAGTGTAAGTAGTATCATGGAATATGGTTCTATATGCACTTAAAGTATTTTCCCATATGCCTGTTATTATTATCTTATTTATAGTAAGAAAACATTGTTTATGTATTAAAATAATTTAATATGTTATTTGGTAATGGAAGAATGTGTAATATACAAATGTTATTTCTCTTGTTATATTATAATTGCATTTAAATTCTCTATTATATGTTGATTAAAATTTAATTAAGGAAGTGAATATGTTAAAAAATGATATCAAAGTAATTTGAAAATTTTGTTGAGTATCCCATATTTTTCACAATAACACAAAGTAAAACCTATAATAAAAACTAATTTTTTTATTAAAAATAATTACATTGAAACTTAATAAAAAAGTAAAACCTATAATGAAAACTAATTTTTTTAGAAGTTCTCCTCAAAAATCAGTGAAGTGCCTATGTATTTATAGGGGAAAGGCTCAACTTTATCTTACATTAAAATAATTATTTAAGCTAATTTCCACTAATCTAGCCTAAGGAGGGGTAAAACAATATTCAATAATTAAAATAATATAAATAATTCAAAATTTTGGCTTCTTAAGCTACATGTGCCAAAATTTAAAGACCAAAGGACTCAAAAACAGGTGTTGGTGCAATGTCCAGACTCCAAAATCCTTTCAAGCTGATCTTCTTCTCCATACAATTAACATCCAAGGAGGGCACACAAACCCCCAAATCCTTCAAACTACCAAACTTCCAAGATTCTCCTGAATATGGGTGCATAAACACCCAAAAATATGGACCAATATCCATGTAGACAAGATCCCTTCACCAAGCATGCCAAAAGACCCAATGTCTTCCTTCACATGTGGGCTCTCAACTTTGAATCACAACCAAGAGCCCTCAAAACCACCCAAGAAATTTCCTTCTTTAGCAACGAAAGGAGCAAATAAACTATTATTCCTCTACACATGGGCTTAATAACATTCTTCAAAGGGTCAGCTCTGCATTTTTTAATTTAAATAAAAGTTTAAATATCAAGACAACTCGGGTCAACTCTCTAAAATCATCAATTTATGATGTCAGCTATAGAAACTTTTCATACACATAGGTCAACCCTAACCTAATTTATAGGTTGTCCTTCCAATAATTATTTAATTATTGCACACACACACACACACATATATATATATACCTTGACCTCCTCACAAAAACATTAGGAACTCTTTGTAGGGAACGTTCCTTCTAAAATTTCCTTAGTCAGACCTATATCTGAGATGTTGAGACATAAATTGTTGCATTACTATGAAGATAGAAACCCTTGGAACCATTTATCCTTGCATGATGACCAAGGGCTACACCGTTTTGGACTCGGTATGTCACGATTCATGCCTTTCTAGACAAGGATATGTCTTCACTTGATTTTTAGAGTGCAGAAACAAACTCCTTCAATGCTCTCCTTTGGCTGCACTAGTGCACATGTCATCCTCATTGCAGCTTGACTATATGTTACGAGGAAAATCTCTCTATGGCTAGGGTAAACCACAACAGACAAAAACAACCGCAGAAATCAACTCTATCCCAAAAACATGCTATATAAACCAATATGCAAGTGAGATAAGAAAGAGGCCTACCTCGTCCAAATGTTCGATGAAGTCCACCGTTGAGCACTTGAACCCAAATATATATACCTGCAACTAGTTCTCAACAAACAAGCAAAGAAAGCATATGGTGGTAATATAAAAGGTTAGCACATTAGATAGCATAATCCATTAATATACATAACAAATATGCCCATGGATAATAACTCATATATTTGCAAGATATCAATCAGACAAGAAAGGAGTATTTCTATTAATAAATGATCAACAGAAGTGAAAATATTACAGACTTCTGTGTCGGCATGGTTCAGAACCGAGAAACTAAGTTCCTTCCAGTTGGGCCTCCACCACTTCAATCCTCCACCAAAGGCAAGCTCATAAGAGAGAAACAATGAGGTTCTAAATCAACAAGGGAAGATAACCTAAGAAATAGGGGGTTGGAGCCTCCTTCCAGTTGCAGCTGGAAAACAAAGGAAGTTGGTTCTTCCAATGAATGTAATTCTTAAAGACATATAAGAAAAAGAATTATGTGGTTTTCTCCCACTTTGGGTTTCCACGTAAAAACACTGGTGTACTATGTATGTGTATGATTGTTCATTTGTTCATTGTTTATTTACTCTGCAACTATTGGATGATAATGCTACATTGATATAACACTTGCATTTTATGGTTAAAAATGATTAAATTGTTCTATTATTGATTCACCCCCCCCTCAGTAATCCAACACTTTGTTCACTATTTACCTTAGCTTGTTCAAGCTCCACATTGTTCATTTGTCATATCTCTCTCATATGGTTCATATATTATTTCATTGCATATATAACAAGGGTTTCATGGTAGCTTAGTCCCTGCCAAGTAGAATTCGAAATGGAAATAATAGTTTGATTATGGCTCCTTCTGTTTCATAACCTTTGTACTTGAAAGATCCAATCAGTTGGTAATTATGGGTAATTATGATTGAATATGTGATTGCTCAGAGAATATTTTAGACAATTGTTGTATATTTTTTTAGTAAAGGTATGGATATGGAATGTAAGTAATAATCATGCTTTTGTGGATGAACTTCCTCTAAAAACTAAATATAAAATGATGATATAACAACAAATTATGAATTTTAAATTTTCATTTCAAGAGTAGCATGAAATGATTAACTATGGTTTAATATGTGGTAATTTGTATAATATGTGGCAATTGTATGGCAAGTTTTTCCTTCATGGTCACTATGATATAGTGCTTTCCTCTTGAGTGATAGGATGGTGCAGTGTATGCGTAGGTTTGAAGATTATGCATTGATGACTTCTACAGGCCATTCTTTATATTGTAATATTACATTAAGTATTTAAGTATTTATGCATTGATGGATTATGCAAGGACTAATAATGCTTTTAATATAATCATGATAGTAAAGATTATATGTCTCTCCTCAAATATTTCCACATGTGTTGTGTGTCTCTCCTCAAATATTTCCACATGTGTTGTATGTCTCTCCTCAAATATTTCCACATGATTTTTACAATGTCGCTCTCCTTACCTCTCAAACACCTTGATTGGCATGAACTCTAGACATATCCAGACCTAGGATATCCACTACACTTCACTCATTGATAGCATCTATTGCAATGGATCCTCATAGTGTTAGGATAAGTTTAATCTAACACATATCGCTTTCTCATTTAATGACTAAGATCCCAACATATTCATCATTTTCCAAGGACAAGCCAACATTTTCATTGAATCCCTTACACTTACACCTAGGGCTTCTAGATCCACTTTATATTTAGACACCTAAATTTAATTACCTAAATATGGTGATCAAATGTGTAGATATGTTCTATATTCATGGACCTGTAGCCTTGATGCCTACTTGCAAACCTTCCCAAATATTATATAATAGAATATCCTCCTTCTTGCAAGTAACCATTTAAACGGAATTTCCTAAGCATAGTGGTATTCTCACCAAAATTCTATAAAGATATATGTGGGGGTCATCAAAGAATAAGCTACCAACAACACTCCTACATGCATTACTACATGGGATGCATTTTTCTAGGCCTTGAGAAGGAATTTTTATTCTCCGGTTTATTTATCTAACTGAATCTGCAAGATGGCCTATCTCTCTTGGTTGGAGAGAGTGATAATCGATCTTCACAGAGCTTAAAACAATCTCTTATCACAACAAGTTGAAGGTGTCTAGATGGGACATCCTATAAGGAGGCTTAACCTCTTGTGCAAGACTCAAAAAGTATAGCTTAGGGGATGGTAACAATCCTTTTTGTTCTGTTAAGGAGACCACACTACACATGCTTTGGTTCTACCAGATTACTCCAGATATTTGGTGTAAAGCTAGATCAAAGTTATATGCATTTATAGTGGCTAATAGTTGGAAGGAAGGGGTTATAGGTCTAGGAATTCTTGTTGATAAGATATTCAGTATGATTATTGTTAATATGATCATCTCTTATCACATTTTGAAGACTCAGTGTAAAGTTCTATTTGAAGAAGGGTTCTTAGTCAATGTTGTTGACATAGTCTCTGATATAATTTCCATGTTCTTATTATAGTTGCAAGTAGAGTAAGTCAAAATGATAGCACTTATGAACAATAAAATAGAAAGTTTTTCTTCATAGGTAGGAAAAAGATACAATAGGTTGAGCTTAAGGATCTTGAATCTTGAAGGTGATATTTAGAGGTTGGTTATGTATCTCTCCTCAATTCCTAGTCATACTCTTGTTGGATACTCTCAAGAAGTGTAAGGTTCTCCACAAAATTCCATTGATGTGGATTGTGAATATTATGGTCCAACGAAAGTTCCTAAGGAGATTGGCCCTCGTTTCTAGCTTACACAAGCTCTAAGCTTAAAGGAAAAAGCTCATTTTTTTTTAAACACCTATAGGTCATCGGTCTTATGACGTCCCTAACGTCGGTCACATGACATCCTTGTCATTGGTATATAGTTGATCATCGCTCCATTGACATTTCCAGCCGTCAGGCTTCCGACGTCCCTAACATCGGTGACATGGTGTCCTTGTTGTTGGTATATAGCTAACTGTCTCTACACTGTCGTTTCCATCCATCGGTCTTCCGACGTCTAATTTCATCAGTCACTTGGCGTCTTTGTTGCTGGTATATAGAAAACCATCGCTCCACCGACGTTGCCAGCCGTCAGTCTTCCAAAATCCCTAACTTCGGTCACATGGTGTCCTTATCATTGGTATATAGTTGACCATCTCTCCACTGATGTTTCCAACCGTCGGTCTTTCAACGTCCCTAATGTCGGTCACATGGCATCCACATTCTGGAGACCGATGAAATGGGATGTCAGAATTCTGATGTCTCTGGCATCATTGTAGCGATGCCTATATGGGGTTTGGACAATCAAATCTGAGATGGCATATGTCCACATTAAACGTCGCAATAGAGATGATACCTATGGCATCAAAAAAGCGACGTCATGTGAAATGACGTTTGATGGGGTTCATTGTTTGTCATTCTCTCGACAATATAAAGTGGAAATTGCGTCGAATGCACCATCAGAATTTGACCCAAAAGTACTAGTGACTTCAGTTGCGGATCATGCTTTCCAATCCTTGAAATATGCTATGTGCTCGACCCCTGTCCTAGCACTTCTAGACTTCACAAAGACATTTGTATTGGAATGTGATGCTTGCAGGAAAGGAATTGGAGCTGTCCTCATGCAAGATGGCAGGCCTTTAGCCTTCACTAGGAAAAAACTTTCCGAGTGACATTTGGGCCAATCCATTTATGAAAAAGAAATGTTATCTATTCTGCATGATGTGGATCTGTGGCTCCTTATTTATTGGGTCAACGATTCCAAATCAAAATTGATCATCAGAGTCTCAAGTATTTCCTGCAACAACGAATTTCATCCTTGATGTAGCAAAATTGGGTGACCAATCTATTTGGTTAGGATTATGAGATCATTTACAAGAAGGGAAAGGAAAATGTTGTGGTTGATGCTCTTTCTCGAAAATATGAAGAAGACGGGTCCCTTTTATCCCTCTCCTTCATTGTACCAGATTGGCTCCATGTTGTTTGTCAGGAATGGCTACAAGACCCAAACATTTCTCGCGTGCTCCACCAATTGCAACACAATTCTTCAGTTTCTCCAGGGTACTCTTGGAACAATGAAGAGATTTTCTACAAAGGTCATTTGTATTTATGCAAGTAATCACAGCTTAAATCCACAGTGTATTTTGAGCTTTATGCCTCACCACAGCCGGGTCGGTTTACCAAAACCTATGAATGGGTCAAACATTATTTTTTATGGGATGTTATGAAACAGGACATCCACACCTTTGTGGCTAAATGTGAGGTATGTCAACACAAAAAGGGAGAAATTGTCAAAGCTCTGAGCACACTCTAATCGCTTATGGTTCCCCCTACTATTTGGTGAGATATGTCTATGGATTTCATTGTTGGATTACCTAAATCGAGAAAAGTCGGTCATCATGGTGGTTGTAGATTGTCTCTCCAAATATGCTCATTTTTGTTCTCTTCAACACTCATTCAACGCCACCACAATGGATCAAATATTCATGGATAATATCTTCAAGTTTCATGGCATGCCTAATTCTATTGTCTCTGATAGAGACCCCACTTTCACCAGCAATTTTTGGCAAGAATTGTTCAAGCTACAGGGCACCCAATTGAATCTTATCACTTCCTATCACCCCGAGATGGATGGCTAGACTAAAGTTGTTAACAAGTGTTTGGAAACATATTTGAGGTGTTTTTCATCTGAGAGGAAAAATCGGTGGGATCAATGGTTACCCCTAGTTGAATGGTGGTACAACACATCTTACCATACAATTATGAAATTTACATCTATTTACACATGCTAGAAATAGTGATAATTTAGTTATGAGTGCACACTTGAATTGTAAGTGAAAAGTCTACACATTCACAAGATATAACACACAATAAAAAGGTTTAGTAGAGCGTGTTGTTTTTTCGTATGCCCAAATGGAATGTATGATCTCAACAATACAAAATAGGGATAAATCCCATGAGAGGGTTACATCCCTATGGGGGTTTGAAATTTACCAAACACAACATCAAATCAAGATTGTGTTGACGACATCACCAAAACAATCACTTATTAAGATAAAAACCCTTTACTGAAATTGTTGATCACTTGTATTTCTTAATTCATCCTTTCTTCTCAACAATGAACTCAATAATTAAGGAATCTCAACAATGAACTCAATAATTAAGGAAGAAAAGAGTATGCATTAGTAAAGAGATTGAAGATAATAAAAAAAACATATTTATTTAAATTTTATTTTTAAAATATTATAAAATTTAGTATGGTTAAAATAATTTGGTAATTTTTTTTTAATGTTTGTATATATTATCAACATGCAACATTAGGTATAATTAAGGAAGAAAAGAGTATGAAATCAATAATTAAGGAAGAAAAGAGTATGAATTAGTAAAGAGATTGAAGATAATAAAAAAAAGCATATTTATTTAAATTTTATTTTTAAAATATTAAAATTTAGTCGGGTTAAAAAAAATTGGTAATCTTTTTTTTTAATGTTTGTATATATTATCAACATGTAACATTAGGTGTGTTTACTTATGAGATCCATTCTACTATCCCTATATGATTAGAAAAGTTTAGTGAAGTACTCGTAGTAAGTAATTATATGGGAAAAGTGGGTTTCATCAAACAAGAGAAAGGATGAGGTGAACATTGGTTTTAATTTTATCCATTTTTAATGGAAAAACAAGTGTAACATAAGTTTAACTTCAAGTTAGCGGGAAAATCCCCCTATAACTATACTAGGGTTCTAAGTATAGATAGAGCAAATAACTCCTTAAAAGTCAATCTAATTTCTATACTACCCCAAACATTACAAAATAGATGAACAAAAAGCAATGAAAGAGTAAATCAGAAACTGTACCTCTTATCCAACGTTTGGTGTTGACCTCCTCAAGCTCTATAGCTCCCAAGGCTGCAAGTCTCCTCCCAAATATGACCTGCATCCACAATTAGGCAAACAAGGCTACAAGCATTCTACTTATATTCATCAATTAGGGTTAGATATAAATTGTTATGTATAAATCAAAGAAAATACATGATGGATCACCCCTACCTCAGCAGGTCCTGCTTGACCTCCCGGTCTAAGGATCATTCTTAATCTCCCCTTGAGCTGAAATGGCTCTTCGATTCCCAGCTGGAATCTTCACTCTTGTAACCATAGGTCCTTCTTAGGAGCTACACCTATGCAAACAAGCACTAGGCGCGAACTCTTACCCATGTGACCAACTAATGTGACCACAATATTTATCCGAAAAGGTATTTCATGAATCACGATTTCAGGGGTATTAGCGTGATACAAATCCAACACTCCACATCCATGAAACCCCAAAACCCGATGTGGGACCTCTCCCGAGGACCAGATATGATGGTCCTAC
>SNQJ01S0005628.1:136598-158253 GCA_010110895.2 Picea sitchensis | reverse complement strand
ATCTCAAGCCTTGAGGACAAGGCTTCTTTTAAGGGGGCAGACATGTTAGGGTCCTAACCCGCACATAGGTAGAACAATATATTTGGACGTACTAAATGTCAATATTAATAAGGCCTTTCAATAAAATAGAATAAGGTGGATGTGAGAAGACCTAATAGAAGCTTCCGCTTCTAGAAGGATCTTCCTCTAGATGCTTCTTTTTAGTATAAATAGGAGTCAAGTGTATTAGAACCCTAGCTTGGATATTATTGTAATAGATTTCTGCTCAACTGGAGGTTGCCCCCTCGAAGAGGCCTGTGAACATTGCTTTCAGGTTCAAAGTGTTATTTCTGTTGTTATTCTTATATCATTTCAGTGGTATTGTGGTGAATGTTCTGGTTATATTGTTGTTACTCTGCCATTAATAGCATTTTATTTCTGTTCTGCATACATTTTATATTTGGTATATTACACACTCCTTGCAACAGAAATCCTTCAACCCTTCACTTGGGTTGGAAAAGTATAAGACATCAACATGCCTGTTCACTCCTTGCACGGATCTATGTTATACTCACACTTCTATTGGTATGAGAACAACAATATATCTCTTGAGGTTGTCTGAGGTAAAACTCAGAGCCTGTCAATGCACACTTTGCAGAATTTCACTGCACTCCTTGCAGGTATTCTCAGGATGAGAAACAATTGAAACTCATTCTCTCCCTCTCAAATACTTTGTACATTCAATATGAAATCATACATACACATAGCATTGAAACAAATGCATAACAAAGATTGGATATTAATTGTAAAGATACCATTCAATAGATGTAAACATAATTCATAAAAAAAACCATGAAATTTGGATCAAATCTTCCTTATATTAATCCAAGTGCATCTGTACATGGGTTCTATAGCATCAACTATCTGCTTATACAACCTTCTACAATCTTTGTTCTTCTATTCTCTTGCTCTACATCTCTCTAATTCTTACAATGAGAAAATAATAATGATACAATACAATACATGCGAGGGATCTTTCTAGAGTTTTCCCTCCTACCGCTCTAAGCTATCAAATCGAAATAAAATCCTCCATTTACTTTACATTTAATATAATAAATGCCTCCAACCAACAAATGATATCTACGCTCAAGATTTGTGTTACAATCCCAAAAACATTTAAGGGAAATTGCATCCCTCTAGCTATTACATTTATGTTTCATCTTTTCAAATTAAAAATGCCTTCAAAATTTGCACTGGTGCATATTCAACTATCCTCCGCTTCTGCGCTTGCTTTGCTAGCTTGCTTATGATGCTCCTACATCATATTCCTCTGGCTGAAAAATTCATGAACTCCTATTCATGACCTCCTGCACCATCTGTCCATGTTTATGGATATTCGCTTCACTTTCCCAACTGGCATCCTCAGTCGAGTGTCCCTTCCATTTGACCAAATACTCAAAATATGTCTTTCTCCAGGCCTTTTTGCTAACTCTCTGATCAATGACCTTTTCTATCTGTGTCTTTTCAGCTACAGGCAGTTGTTTAACCCATTGAATTTATTTCTGATCTTATTCTCCTCTGGCTTCATCTGTTCTATAAGGATACGAATCAAATACATTGAATATGGGTGATATTCCTACCCCATCTAGCAAATTTATCTCATAATAATTTGCTTCGAATTTCCTTATGATTTTACATGGACCTATCTTTTTCATATTCAGTTTATTATATGTTTCCCTTGGGAACCTTTCTTTTCTTAGGTGTGCTAAGACTAAATCTCCCACTTCAAACTGAATTTCTTTTCTACATTGATTTGCTCTGCGCTGATATTCCTGGTTATAATTTTGCAACTGCTCTTTGATTTTACTGTGGATCTCTTGCATCTCTACTTCAAATTCTTTCGCTCCAACACTTCTGAACGCGCTCTGCTCTAAGTCTCTCAACTCAAATACTCCCCTGGGCTACATTTCATACAGTATCTAGAATGGGGTATGTTCTGAGCTCCTATTTGATGAATCGTTATATGCAAATTCCACTTGCGGAAGAATCTGATCCCACTGTGTATGGTGTTCAGTCACCAAACTTCTCAACAAGTCCCCCAAACTATGATTTACTACCTTTTTCCGTCCATCCGTCTGAGGGTGATATGCCGAGATACAATATAGATTTGTCCCCAGCTTTTTCCATAGCGTCCTCCAGAAATGACCAACAAATTTGGTATCCCAGTCTGAAACAATACTCTTGGGTAAGCCATGAAGTCGAACAACTTCTCTGAAAAACAGGTTTGCAATGTGTGTTGCATCACTGGTTTTCTGACATGGAATGAAATGTGCCATTTTTTAGAATCTATCGACTACCACGAATATGGAATCACGACCTCTCTGTGTCCTTGGCAGTCCTAACACAAAATCCATGTTTACCACATCCCACGGCCTCTCTGGTACCTGCAATGGTTGATATAATCCTATATTATGTCTCTTCCCCTTTGCATGCTGGAAAATTCGACATTTGTTGACAAATATCTTGACATTTGTCCTCATCCCTGGAAAATAATATAGATTGTTTAGTTGCGTGAACGTTTTATCATGGCCGAAATGTCCAACCAATCCTCCACTATGTTTTTCCTTTAGAAGATTATCTCTCATAGAACTCTTTGGGATACACAACTGATTTACTTTGAATAATAATCTATCATGGATTAAGTATTCAATCCATTGTCTTCTGTCTCTTATAACAGGATTCTCACATGCTTCATAAACATCCTTGAAATCTAAATCATCCGTGTACATATCCTTAAGGTTATCAAAACCTAAGGTCTTCACACGAAACCCCTGCAGAATCAAACATTTCTTGCTCAATGCATCAACAACCTTGTTAGCAGTTCCATAAATGTGCTTTATAACAAAAGTAAAGTTTTCATAAATTCAACCCATTTCACATGCTTCTGGTTTAGTTTTTCCTATCTGGTTATGAATTGTAAAGCATGGTTGTCGCTATACAAAACAAACTCTTTCGGAACCAAGTAATGCCTCCATTTCTTTAGCGCCTATATGAATGCATAAAAATCTTTATCATACATGGAATATTTCATCTTGTCATCGTTCAGCTTCTCACTGAAGTATGCAATCGGTCTATTGTCTTGGCTTAAGACTGCTCCAACCGAAAACCCACTTGCGTCACATCTCACATGAAATGTCTTACCAAAGTCTGACAGAACCAGAAATGGTTGTTCGGTTATCTTCTCCTTCAACAACTTAAAACTTTTTTCTGCTTCCTCTGTCCAATGAAAATATTTATGTCTTTTCTTGACTGTGTCCATCATTGGCGCAGAAATTCCACTAAAATTTCGGATGAAGTTCCTGTAAAAAATATCTAATCCATGGAAGCTTCTGACTTCAAAGATATTCTTTAGCAATGGCCATTCTTTGATTTCTTTTACTTTCTCAGGATCCATCTTCAACTCATTCGAAGAGATTACAAACCCCAAATAAATAATCTCTTTCATCATGAAAGATGACTTCTTCAGATTTATCAACAACTTCTCTTGCTGCCACCTCCTCATCACTAGAGTTAAGTGTTTCAAATGTTCTTCTCCAATCTCACTGAAGATCAGTATATCATCAAGATATACAATTAAAAACTTTCCAATGAAATATTTCAACACTTCGTTCATCAATATCATAAAAGTACTTGGCACATTCGTTAAACAAAATGGCATGACAAACCATTCATATAATCCTTCATTCATCTTTAATGTTGTCTTCCACTCATCACCTTCTCTCATTCTAATATGATGATATCTTCTTTTCAAATTAATCTTTGAAAAAAACTTTGCTCCACTCAAGCAATCCATCAAGTCATCTATCCTTAGTAAAGGAAATCTGTACCTGATGGTGGATTTGTTTATATCCCTCTAGTCTGTACACATCCTCCATCCACCATCCTTCTTTGGGCTTAACATTGTTGGTACAACAAATGGACTCAATATTTCTCTTATCAACCCCTTGTCCATCAAATCATGGACTTGCTTCTTAACCTCTTCATTCTCTTGCGGCGTCAATTTGTACGCTTCTTTGTTCGGTAAATTTGCTCCTGGTATAAGATCAATGTGATGGATTATACTTCTGATGGGTGGCAATGAACAAGGTAAATCGTCCACCACTATATCAGCAAAATTCTCCAACATTTCTCGAATTTCCTCTGGTAGATCATCTATCGAAGTACTGGTTAAAATGAATCTATGTTTCCTTACCACAACAAACTGCATGTCTTCTTCTTTCTTGACTTCCTCCAGAAGTTCCTTCCCACTCATGAGAAGTATAATGTTGCTTGCTTCTTCTTTCACCTTCTTGTCTTCAATTGGAAGCAACATATGTGTCCTACCATTCTTCTCTAAGGTGTATGTGTTCTTTCTCCCATCATGAACACCAATTTTTTCATATTTCCACAGTCTTCCCAACAGAAGATGACACACATCCATGTGAATAAAATCACATAAGATCTCATCTCTATATCCCCCTATCTTAAATTCAACTAAACATTGTTTAGTGATAGTTACCTGATGTCCTTTTTGCAACCACGAGACTTTATATGGGCTTGGATGAAAAAATGTCTCCAATTCCAACTTCTCCACCATTTCTGTGGATACTAGATTATTTGTGCTTCCACTATCCATTATTACCTTGCATACCCTATCCTTCATCTTGCAAGCAGTTCTAAACAAACTATTTCTCTGGACTGGATTATCTTCCTCCTTCTCTGGTTTCAAGAGCATTTTCCTCATCATTAAGGATCTTCCACCTTCTACATATTCTGCCTCAACATTTCACCTCTGTGCTTCTGAAATGTGAGCTTCACCTCCTCCATATCTTTTTCTATCAGGACATTCAAAAGATTTGTGTTCGATCTTTCCACAAACAAATTTTTTTATCTCACCTCCTCTACCTCTGCCTCTTCCTCTTACTCGTGGAAAAGTGTTCTTATCGGCATATTGTCCTCTCTGTGAGCTTACTCCCCTGTCTAGGTGATTATGAGGTTTCTTTTATTCATCCTTGGGCTTCTGCACTTTGTCTTGGGCAACTAATTTGCCTCTTCTCTGACTTCTACCTCTACCCCTTTGACCTTGCTTTCGAGCCAATTTTTATTCTTCCTTTAGAGCAATCTGATAAGCATCTTCCACATTTCTGATTGTCACCATGCTCATCTTATCTTGAATTTCATATCTCATACCATTCATTTATTTGGAAACCTTTTCACGATCACTCTCACGATGACCCTCTCTGATGTTCAGTCGGTAAAACTCTTCAATGTATTCTTTCGCTTTCATCCCCTTCTGTCTCAAATTATGCATTCTTTGAAATAGTTTAATTTGATAGTCTCTGGATATAAACTTGGATTTCATCTTTGCTACCATCATATCCCAGCTTTTGATTCTTCGCTTTCCTTTTCAACACTTATCAGCATGCATTTCATCCCACCACAGTGTTGCATGCCCTTTCAATCTAGTGACAACATGTTTTACTTTTCTATCTTCTTCGATATCTTCATAATCGAAGTATTTATCCAGAGCTCTAAAACAATCTAGCAGCTCCTCAACGTCTAAGTTGGCTTCATACATCAGAATTTCCATTTGTTCTCTGGCCCTTATTCTTGCAACAACTATGAATAGATGTTTTGTTGCGGCGTCTTCAACTACAACTTCTTCTTCGGCTCTAGCCTCATTTTCAATTTCCACTTCGCTGACAACTCCTGTATCAGTAGCTCATCTCTGTGGTGTCTCCATAACATCTAATCAAGCACAAAGTTCTCTCATTTCCCTTTCCATAGCTGGACCGGGCATTGGTCTGTCTTGACATCTTCTGGGCGACATTGTTCAAATTTGTTCCACGCAGAATTCAATTTACAACTTGCTTTTTGTCTCTTCTTTCCTACAGAAAACAATGATTGTAAGCTCTGATAACACCTGACGTAGCACCCCTACCTCTGCAGGTTTTGCTTGACCTCCCAGTCTAAGGATCATTCTTAATCTCCCCTTTAGCTAAAATGGCTCTTCCATTCCCAGCTAGAATCTTCACGCTTGTAACCAAAGGTCCTTCTTAGGAGCTAAACAAGCACTAGGAACGAACTCTTACCCACGTGACCAACTAATGTGACCACAATATTTATCTAAAAAGGTATTTTGTGAATCGTGATTTCAAGGGTATTAGCGTGACACAAATCCAACACTCCACATCCACAAAACCCCGAAACCCAATGTGGGACCTCTCCCCAAGACCAGATATGACGGTCTCGTTCCTCCTCCTCGATCGAGGGCCACGATCGCGTCATGACTTTGCGTTTCGTGATATCGACACTGTTTTTGTAACACAAGCCCAATGCTCCAACTCCCGACTTCTGAAATGTCGAGATCTGAACTCAAGAGATCAACGAATCTCGTTGATCCATATCCAACAGATACTATTCCTTCTAGGCTTGTGTGCACTGAAAGGTTATCAACCTTTTCCTTCTCACTAGATCTAAGGGCTCATGGAATCTCAGTATTACTCTCTCCGAGAAGTTCGACCATCCATTCAGATTTTCAATGGCTCCAAGCCAAAGGACTTGGCGTCAATTCTTCTGGGTTCAACCTTTGTGAGGTGACTTAAACCTTCTATTTTTCTTCGAATCCCTCGAAGTATCTATCCCTTTTGATCTTGGCTTCTACTACAAACTCAAGAATTCCAAGGGTTCTTCGCGTGCACTCCTTTTGGCACTCACGATAACCTCTGGTTATCTGACATCTTCCTCTTTTGTGCACTCCTTGCAAAAGGAATCCTTCAACCCCTCACTTGGGTTGGAAAAGTATAAGACTTCAACCTACCTATGCACTCCTTGTACGGCTCTGTGCTATACTCGCACTTCTGCTGGTATGAGAACAATGGTATCTCTCCTGATCTTGTCTGAGGTAAAACTCAGAACTTGTCAATGCACACTTTGTGGACTTTCACTGCACTCCTTCCAGGTATTCTCAGGATGAGAAACAATTGAAACTTATTCTCTCCCTCTCAAATACTTTGTACATTCAACATGAAATCATACATACACACAACATTGAAACAAATGCATAACATAGACTGAATATTAACTGTAAACATACCATTCAATAGATGTAAACAAAATTCATAAAAACACCATGAAATTTGGATTAAAGCTTCCTTATATTAATCCAAGTGCATCTATACATGGGTTATATAGCATCAACTATCTACTTATACAACCTTCTACAATCTCTGTTCTTTTGTTCTCTTTCTCTACAACTCCATAATTCTTACAATGAGAAAATAATAATGATACAATACAATACATGCGAGGGAGCTTTCTATAGTTTTCCCTCCTACAACTCTAAGCTATCAAATCAAAATAAAAGCCTCCATTTACTTTACATTTAATACAATACATGCCAACAACCAACAGATGAGAGCTACGCTCAAGATCTATGTTACAATCCCAAAAAAATTTAAGGGAATTTACGTCCCTCTAGCTATTACATTTATGTTTCATATTTTCAAATTCAAAATGATTTCAAAATGTGTGTTGGTGCATATCCAATTGTCCTTCACTTTTTCGCTTGCTTTGTTGGCTTGCTTACGATGTTCCTGCATCAAGACATAAAAACCATCATTTGGGACAAGGAAAAGAGATTCCTTTATTCAATAATCAATGATTGAAGCTTAAAACCTTTGCAGGCTGAAGATCCGTGAACGTAGTCTGGGCTCCTCTTGTCCATGCTCCAAGGGCACCTTCCAAATGCCTTCTCTCACAATCTATTGATCACCTCAAGGGAAGGGAATGCATTGTATGGAAGAAAATGGGCTAGAGAGGAAATGTTGAGGCAATAACTCACAAAAGGCTACAAATACTTGGGCAAGGAAGGAAAGGAAATTTAGGCAGAGTTTCACCACTCTAATGCTTGATTGTGGAATGAGACCACAAGAAATCCTTTTGTATGAAAAAAGGATAGTTATTCGGTTGGGGGACGGGCTATAGCAGATGAATTGGTTGGAAAACTTATAATAGCCCGTTAATTCCACTGAATTCCTTACAACTTTTTATTTTTTGCAACTTTTTGAGGTATACACGGGTTGTTTAGTGTGAAACTAGCATATGCATGCGGGTTTTCTAGCATGAAAAAAGCATATGTACACAGGAAATAGTGTAGAAGGGTGCGTACATTCTCTAAAAAATGGTTTTTTAAATATATATCCTCAGCGGTGATTTGGCAAATTATGCAAGTAGGAAGGCCAATGCCATGTATGCATGAGTAGGGAATTTTAGGGCTATAACACTTCATCTCAATATTCGACCTAAAAAGAAAAAAGAAATACATAATGAATGATGGATGACTAAGGAGAAAGAGGAATAGAAAATAATGATATACATTCATTTCAATATTCCTCGTTTAAGGCATAATCATTAAACTATTAAATGGGAAAATTGAGTTTCATCAAATAATTGGAAAGGATAAGGTTAAACGTTTTTTGTATTCATTGACACACTTATATTAAAAAATTAGTGCTAAGTGTATCCATCTCTAATGGGAAAAAAATTACAACATAAGTCCAATTCCATCCCAATATTCAACCTAAAAAGAAGAGTGAAAATACATAATGGACGATGGATGACTAAGGAGAAAGAGGAATACTAAATAAAATATACATTCATTTCAACATTCCTCAAATAAAGCAATAATCACAAGGGATTGAGGATCTTGTCCAATAAGTATCTTATGATCTTGGTATTTCTATCCCTTAGTAAGGAAAAACATTCCTGATATAAAGGCATAATCACAAAGGATTGAGGATCTTGTCCATTAAGTATCTTATGATATTGGTATTTCTATCCCTTAGTAAGGAAAATAGGGAAGGACGAGTGGATGACCTTCAAAGTATTTTTAAAACACCATTCTTACAATATTTAATGATGGTGAGAAAGTAAAACATAAAGTAATAATGGTATTATGTTATGAACCGAGAGGGGCATATATATGGCTAAATGTATATGATATGACCCCAAGGGGGGGCATATATGGACCTCAATGCACATGTAATGTGTAAATATATATGTAATGGGGTCAGCCTAGTAGAAAAGGGGCCTCATGTGAAAGTGTGAATAACTATATGTTGAGTCTCCATTTTGACAATTCTATTATCCTATATTATCCTTTATCTGAGTCTATTTTACCTATGATAATTGTATATGATTGACCATTTCCTCCACAAACCTATGTGTATATGTTACACCTCAAAATTACTCACTTCGATAGTGTCGCAAGTGTCATCATTACAAGTGTTGTAAGTGTTGCATCTTGTCCACAAGTTTCGCATCTTGAATACAAGTGTTGCAAGTGTCAAAAACATATTACTATCATCTTGCCCATGTCGTGCCTCTAACGACATCACAAAGACACTTAAGACACCCCAAAAACTAGTTTTGAAAAAGAGAAGTCACTTGACAGGAAGTACAAACCTTTTGATATTGAAAGAACCACTAAAAAATGAATTTTGGAGAGGAGTGCTCCCCTACCCACTATCAGGGAGTGATGGCGCTCCTTGAGCCTCTTTGGGGGAGTGTTTGAGCACCCTGTGCACCCTTTTGGGGAAGCACTACCCCGTTTTTAGCAAATTTTGGGTTTGTTGAGACAAATAAGGGAAGAATCCCTCAACTCCTGAAGGTAGTTGGATTCGAGTAGATTTTCAAGGCATGATCTTAGGGAAGATCCTCAACTGAAGGAGAGGAATCCTCAATTTATCCCAAAGATCTCTCAAGTGGCTGGACCCTTCCAAGGTTATATAAGGAGGCCTTCTCATGGTGAAATGTATATGGAAAAGATTAGAGATGTGAAACTTATGATCTCATGAGTGAGATGCCATCAAAGCAATCAGTGGAGATTACTTGAGCAATGGGGTTGGACAAGGAGAACTAGAAGAAGTTATTGCACCTTCATTCAAAGGATTGTAAGTACTTTTACTTGTTCTCATTAATAATCAATGCTTGGCCTGTTTCTTTTAAACTTATGATTGTTCCATATGAGTTTCTCTACAACATATGGATCTATGTTTGAGCTAATATCAGTAGAGTAGGAACTATTGTGTACCTTTGTTTTCTTTAGAGGACCTATCAGGGAGCTCAAGATCGAAGCTCAGCCATGACTTTGCAAGGACAAACGTCGCTAACAAGGTACATATCTTTCTCTTTCTCTTTCATTTATTAGCTTGATTAGATCTAAAAGGAAGTCAGTGTCCATGTTAAGCACTTTTCTGTCTTGGCCTTAGGAGTCTAGAGACCAAGAGGGAATCCACTTGTCCGCAGAGGGATTCACCTACAACAAAAATTGGTGACTCCACTGGGGAGGAGCTTTGATTTTGGTTTCCATTCCTAGATCTTGTTTTGGCCCTTTTCCCACTTATTTGATCTTCTCCATATTGTCATGTTAATTCTTATATTTGTTTGATTGCCTCTTTATGTCATCATGATCACCCTGATTGACTGAATTTCCTCGATTTGTTGAGTTTTTGAGCCTTTTTCTGAGTTTTTGGAGCAGAGCGCTCCCCTCCTGTTTCTATCAGAGTGCTAACACTCCCCTTTAGCCTTACACAGAGTGTTGGAACGCTCTGGTGCCCTTTACACCAAAGCGCTACCCCATTTTTGTGAGCAATTCTCCATAATTTTCATCTTCTGAAGCTATCTCTTGGTTTTGGCTTTTGCTCAGGGTCCCATACTCTCAATCCATCTTGATATTGTCTTTTGAACACCCTTATTTCTAAGAATCCATCCTATTGTGTTTGGGATTTTGACATCTTCTTTCCTTGCCTTGAAGACACTCTTTATCTTTGCTAACCTAGAGTTAACTTGTTGTTTTATTCTCCTTTATTTGAATCAGTGAAAACTTGTCTGTGAAACTTTTCATTTGATATTTGAGGTCAAATTTCCATCATTTCACTTTTGTTTGAGGATTTTTTGGTTCTTTTTTGCAATTTGGTTATCTTTATCCTTCTTGTCTATTTCACGACGAGAGTGTATTTTTTGTTTTGTATGAGGGTTTCTTCTGATTGTTTAATCTTGAAGTTTGATTGACATTTAGAAGTCTTGCATCTGATTATCATTCACATATAAACAAAAGAACACATTTTAGTGATTGGTTTGGATATTAGAAGGAATTTCTGAATGTTTTAGCATTACATTGTATTTGAGTGAGAAACAAATTGATTGAGGACATTGCATATTAGTGTTTGATAGTGAAAACAACTTTATTTCTTTCCCTTAAATAACCATTCATCAAAAGAAATGATTTCTTATCATCTTCTTGTGCATTTTTGGGAATTGAGTCATCATACCATTAGTTTCATTATCATACACCCTTTTATTAAAGAGCAGCCATAAAATCAACATTAATTAAAAATTATCTAGAACATTTTTGTTTTTAGAATCTTCCACCAACATCAGACTAGGATTAGAACTTTGGTTTAGGCTGTGAGTACAACTTTCCAAAGTTTTCAAAATGAACATTAGCATCCTGAGATAGGGAGAGTAAAATCCAATTGTTGTATAGGCTTTCTGGGATCCCCCTCTCACACAAGGGTTACGCACAAGGTCGCATTCAAGAGAATTACAGAGATTATCCCTCCGTGATTCAACTATTTGTAGTGGTCGGATCGTATATTGGGGGTCACTTGAAGGTATACCCATGATTATGTGTGGGATACTCTCGAGTTGATTTTGGACTTGTTATCCTACCCATACGTTTGGATCAAACTATCGACTGTACTCGCCCAAGGGATGAATGCAAGTTGGTGTCCGTAGTTGCCATAATACTTAGATACTTACATGAGGTGACAATGAAGGGAAGTCACACTATACCTGGGACAGACATTGGTCAAACTCACTTGGGCTCCTTGGAGGGTAAATCCACAATTACTGCGTGGAAGCTTGCACCAAGGTGAAAGTTCATTAAGAAGGTCACCATTGTAACTATTCCACCATATCCTAGCCCCTTCTTGACTTGATCACGTGACATTGGATTTCATCACCAACTATGCGATCATCGAGAGAAGTTTTGTTTGCTTKGTTTTGACTCCTAGATTTTATTAGCGTATGTTGTTTCTTTTTGTTAGTTGGCCTTAGATTTTCAGCGTGTATTGTTATTCTCAAAAATTGAGCCTGTAGATGGTAAAGGTCTTCCCCAATCATGTAGGATGCAAGTGCTTCCTTCGAAAGGCTACCAACCCTTACCTCCTAACCCTCCAAAAGACAACTACCATGTAGAGGTAGAAAATCAATTTGACACTGGGAGTGTTGTTGCTCCTCCGTTAGACAATTCAGAAGGTGCTTTGGTTACAGTTGAGAATCCCACTCGTTGCACTACATATTTGTCAGTAACCCCTCTCGAACCACTTTTTCTTCGTTTAGGATCCCTTCRGAATGTCATAGACAAAGAGGTCCCACAGTTACCTGAGAGAGATTTTATTGAAACATATATGGGATCCACAGAACCAACCTTTRGTGATGAGTATAGGAATCTTGTTSATCCTACCACTAAAGTAGATACAAATCCCAGACCTGATCATTCTGTATGGAGGACTTCATCAGGACATGATCTCTATGAGCATTTCGAATCCTTTCGACAACCCTTTAATCCTCATGACCCTCCTGTTAAAAGTGGGTCATCTGGTCAAACGATGAATCACCCCATTGAGAAGGTCATTAAACCTATTGTTGGGTCAACACAAGTCTATCCTAATGTTGGACTTATCACCTTTACTCATTCCCAAGGCACTTCGATCCCTACCCCCACTTTTACGAACTTTCACTCTATAGCTCCACATGTTTTGCACGAGAATGAAGACCCTTGCCAACCAAATACAAATGATTGGAGGGAAACCACCATATAACGGACATATCCCTCCTATAATACCACCATCCTATGGCGGTCCTACCCCTCCCAAGGGACAACCCCCTTTTCATGTTCTTCCCAGAGGGAAACCTCACTTTTCTAGTCATACCCCGGTCATTAATCCACTGTTGGCAAGGGGGCAACCTTTGTCTGCTGGAAACCCTTCAAAATCCTGGGGAGTATCTTGCAGAGGAACATTTACCCAACCCCATGTTGGGGGGAACTCATATCATAACCCACAAGGAGGAGTATCAAATCTTGTTCCTTCCGGATCGTCTTATGGACAACCTTATCTGGGCGACATCCCAAACACAACCTGGAGTCCTCAAGGACAACAACCTTATCCTCCCCATGGATCTAATGTGTGTCTGCCTCCTGGATCTACTCCTTACCCTCCTCAAGGGCACAATGTTCATCCTCTTTCTGGGCAAGAAAATCACCTGGCTTATAATGCTCAAAACCCATCGAGTTGTGCAAATGTTTCTCAGCCATCATCTAATCCTGTTTATCTTGGTCAACAACAACCGTATGTAGGAGGACCTACTAGTTACAACTATCCACCTAACCTAGTTTATGGTCCTACTACTGTTCCTATGCCACACCAATATCATCCGCAAATTAACTGACAAATACCTTTCCTTGTGACTCTGGATCTCCCAGACTTGTCTCGGTTAAATAATGATCCTATTTTTCATTCACCAGTTTGGCTAGTTATTTCAGCTAAACTTCCTTCTGATATTCCGAAATTTGACGGAAAATATGGTGAAGATCCAAATAACCATGTGATGACTTTCCATTTGTGGTGTTCATCAAACTCCCTCATGGATGATTCTATATGTTTGTGTCTTTTCCAGCGAACACTTATAGGCTTAGCAACAAAGTGGTATATTGAACTACCATGTGCTTCTTTCCATGATTTCAACTCCCTTGCCATGTCTTTCCTCACGCACTTTCAACTACCTATTCGCTACGAGATGGGTACTGAACTCTTGACCTCCCTTCGTCAAACTGACTCTGTGCATATCTCTGACCATATTCATGAGTGGAGATGATGATGAAGGATGATCAAGGTAATCATTCCTGACATATTATTGGTGGAGTGGTTTACTAAATAACTTTTACCCTCGATCGCTCGCGATGTCACAATGGGTGGCACGATCACCGAGGAAGAAACCATTTCTCGGGCTCAATACTTAGATTTGGTTTATTCACAATATGGTACTTTGTATGATTTGCTTCCAAATGTTGCTCAAGATAATATCGATCCATCCAAGCCGTCATCCTCATCTCATGCGGATGGTGTTATCGGTTTCGTTAAAACTCAATCTACTTCCCAATCGACCACACTCCTCTCTACCTGCCCCCAAACTCACATCTATGAGGTGAATACAGTTCAATCTTCCCCTTAACAACAATCCATAGGTAAGAAGAAGGCACGAAATAAATCAAAAAATACTAATAACAATGAACAACCAAAAAATCAAGCTCAAACGCCTGCTACCGAAAAGCAACCACAATAGAAACTGAAATTCTCGTGTATCATTTGTGGTGACGATCACTACACTAGAGACTGTCCACATCGCAATGAAGTGGCCAAACTTTTCCAGGGAAATTCACAACCCGTTGTGCTTACTCAACCTTTTCCACAACAACAATCCATGGTTTCTCAAACCCCCTCTACTGGGGGCAGTTCTAGCCATCCTCATGATGAGGCCTCGACGAGTGCACATATTTATATGTTTAATGGGATTAATTTGAACACTCTCACTAAGACATACGACACACCAGGTAACTTTGAAAATGGAAAAGACACTAACGGTATCGGTACTTTACTAGATCCATCACCGTCCTCTGTTAGTCCTCCATTAGTTAATCCTCCATCTGGACCACTTCATATTGAGAAACCTATGTTTGAATCTATCTTACACCCTCCTAAGAGAAATATCCGCAAAGCTACCTTTAATCCTAGTTCACGTGTTGCTCAGAATTACAACATTGTTGAAGATTTGGCTCAAGCACTGTGTGCTATGTCTGCGTTAGAATTTCTACAGCACTGCCCCAACCAACATAGAATGCTCTTGGCTGCTATTGGTGTTGTTGATCCTGAGTCATCCAACCATATCATGTTTAACTTGGACAATTATGCGTCTCGACTCTCCCATCAACTTTCTTTCCAAGTTGATGTTGTTGTTCACAATCAACAAATCCACCAAACTATTATGGATGAGGGAGCCTCAACTTGTGTCATTTCCTTAGCATGTTGGAAAATTTTAAAATTACCCGCACTTGACGAATCCCCAATGATGTTACGCGCATTCGATGGGAGAGTTTCTCATCTGCATGGGCTTTTAAAGTCCCTGGCCATCCAATTGGGTGGCAAAAGTGTCATTGTTGATGTCGAGGTGGTCGATGCTCCCCTCAATTACAACTTGTTACTTGGAAGATGTTGGTTTTATGCTATGACTGTCGTTGCCTCGTCGGTCTTTCATTATGCACGACCGATGCTCAAGCTCCCGCTACCAACAATATTCCTTTCTTGGGAGATCACAAGATCACATATGAAAGTGTTGGTGTTGGCTTGTTGAAATACTCTATCCTTATGGGTACCTTCCCTACACCACTTCCACCAACTACACATCATATTTCCACCATCGATATGATTTCGACCGCGGCTTATCAATTTTTGGAATGATCTTACCCTTGGATTGTACCTAGTCCATTGGAATCCAATGCACTAGGTGACATCGTGCCACTTAGTCTAGCCGAAACATCATACATTTCTATCCAATCCAATTGTATCTCTTCGGATGACCAACATCTATTGGCACCCGACAGCTACTCAATGCCATCACGATTAAGTTCATTGTCGTCTGCAAATGAGTACATTTCCTCAATTTTTCCCTTGGATGAATCTATTATGGAAATGTTGATCATTGACGAGCTACCTCGGGATGATAACCATCATTGATCCTCTTTTATTCCCCCTCGTGAAGAAATTTGGGCAGATATACAGTCTATCTCCCCTCCTAATGTCGATTTTCCATCGTCTCCCATTCCTTCAACTTCCGACTACTTGGATCTGGTCGTTTACATGGTGATCTCTTTGGTAGGGCTATTGGTGCCTGATCTCCTTACCCCTATCGTGATCCTCGACATGTATTCCTTCCAGAGTGATTTTTTTCCATCTAGTGAAGGTCCCTTGGAATCCATGACCAAGTTTTGTCCCTTGACATGGTGTCCTTCCAGTGTGTTATTCTCTTGGAAGCCATGATCAAGTAGAGTCTTTGAGCATAGTTTTCTCTTCTCTATGGAAAGCTCGTTAAAAAATGAAACAAAGGTCACGAGCATAGTTTTCTCTTCTTTGTGGCAAGCTTGTTAAAAAATGTAAAAGAATCTTTGAGCATAGTTTTCCTCTCTGTAGCAAGCTCGTTAAAAAATGAAACAACAATCTGGGGATTAAACCTTGATTTCATCCACCCTTATCCTTTTTCTCCATCTAGTAGAGAAATTGGTGTGACAAACTCAAAGTCGGTGAATGAATTTAAGCTTGGAGGGCATGTCTCCAGCCTTTGATGATCATTCTAGAGGTAAGCCATTAGCTTTCAGGCTGGGGGCATATCGAGCTTAGTCTTTGTTCTTCCTCATGCTCGAAAAACATGAAAATGTAACCGAGTAGACTTTTATCACTTTTTTGGACTCACATGGATAAACGAAAAAGGAACCCCTTGGAGTCTTCTTTGAGCTCTTTTCAGACTCTCTAAACATGAAAATATTTCCGAGTGATCTTGCTTCCTTTCCCACTCGTTAAATGGTTTGAAAGGGTGTCTTTCGAGTGATAATTTATCTCTTTTTTGGCCTCGCGAGACTAACATTATGAAAAAGGACAACTTTGGAGTCATCTTTAAGTTGTTTTCAGACTCTCTAAACATGAAAAACCATTGAGTTTACCTTTTCTGGACTCGTTAAACAATCATACATTGAAGGGCCCATGCGAGACCGAAACCTTACTTCTTCCAGTTCACTAAACAAAGGAAGAGGGACTTACTGAAGGTGAGTCATATCGAGAATGTGTTACCCTCCTCAAGCTCGTTAAATTAAAAAGAGGTACTCGTCTATCTGGATGGGGGAAAAATTGAAAGAAGCAAGCCAAACAATTTTTTAGAACACTACCAGTAGCTCTTATGGTAGCCCTTGAACATGACACTTTGTCTTTTCATGCATTTTAATCCACTGAACCTCTGAACTGAGCCAATCCTATGATTTTCTTTTACTCCTTTGGGTCACCCGACGAAAGTCACAACATCCACCGCATCATCAAGTTTTGGTCCATGTCAAGTTTCTGCTGTTGTGTCTCAGTGTTTAAGGGAAGTATCTTCCTCAAGAGTCAGCCCATCACAAATATCCTATTTCAATACCCGTGTTAGTCGATGTTCATTTGATCTACCAATTACATCTCTATGTCAGTTTCATGTCGTTGATGGCGGATACATCATGGCCCTCCTTCGACGAGTCTATTCCTATCGACTTCAACACATTATCCAAGAGTTAGAGTTAGAAACCCATTAGTACCTTGAGACCTGCATGCCTCAATGGCAGGCCTCCACATGTCTGACAGTGGGTTTAAATCATTGACCCTTGATTGAATGATTCCACAGATGTTTGACTTCATCTCATTCATTCACAATCATCAGGATGTACTAGAGTACCTTGGGAATCATTGACATCAATGGTGATCCCCCTCGCGCTTGTTAATGGTTTACATCATTGACCGGTAATCAAGTTTGTTTTTCCATGTTTGACATCAGGAAATCTATTCACATGGTTAGATTCGTACTACATCGGGATCGGTAAGAAGACCCTGGGTTGAGTTTTCATTCTTATGTATAATTTTCCTAGGTTGCGAAGGCATTCTTTTGAACTATAACACATATGCTGTTACATAGATCCACTTTGTATTGGTTATGGCTATGTCTTGTCGTATCATAGATCCATTGTGTATTCTTCATGGCTACGATCAGTTCAGGTCATAGGAGTATAGATCCACATTGTATCTGCAGTGGATATACAATTTTGTCAATATAATTATGGATTCGTAATGTATTTTATGGTGGCCATACCTAAAAATTATTTATCACTCAAGCATAGGTATGCCTACCTTGGGTTTGAAACATGTCATAATATTTGTTTGATGTTTGTGTGCATATTTTTCCAGTTTCTCTGCATCCATACCCTTGCTCGAAAAAGTCTACAAAGTACTTCAGTCATCATCGTCTTCTAACTTCGTACTTTGGGGGGAAATCTGTTACACTTCAAAATTACTCACTTTGATAGTGTCACAAGTGTCGTCATTACAAGTGTTGTAAGTGTTGCATATTGTCCGCAAGTTTCACATCTTGACTACAAGTGTTGCAAGTTTCAAAAACATCATACTGCCATCTTGCACATGTCGTGCCTCTAACGACATCACATAGACACTTAAGACACCCCAAAAACTAGTTTTGAAGAAGAGAAGTCACTTGACAGGGAGTACAAACCTTTTGACACTGAAAGAACCACTAAAAAATGAATTTTGGAGAGGATCGCTCCCCTAACCACTGTCAGGGAGTGCTGGCACTACCCAAGCCTCTTTGCGGGAGTGTTTGAGCACCCTGTGCACCCTTTTGGGGGAGCACTACCCTTTTTTTATAAAATTTTGGGTTTGTTGAGACAAATAAGGGAAGAATCCCTCAACTCGTGAAGATAGTTGGATTCGAATATATGGTCAAGGCATGATCTTAGGGAAGATCCTCAACTGAAGGACAGGAATCCTCAACTTATCCCAAAGATCTCTCAAGTGGTTGGACCTCTCCAAGGTTATATAAGGAGGCCTTCTCATGGTGAAAGGTACATAAAAATGATTAGATATGTGAAACTTATGATCTCATGAGTGGGATGCCATCAAATCAATTGGTGGAGATTACTTGAGCAATGGGGTTGGACAAGGAGAACTTGAAGAAGTTTTTTTACCTTCATTCAAAGGATTGTAAGTACTTTTACTTGTTCTCATTAATAATCAATGCTTAGCCTGTTTATTTCAAACTTATGCTTGTTCCATATGAGTTTGTCTACAGTAGATGTATCTATGTTTGAGCTAATATCAATAGAGTAGGAAGTCTTTTGTACCTTTTTTTGTTTTATAGGACCTCTTAGGGAGCTCAAGATCGAAGCTCAGCCAAGACTTTGCAAGGAAAAACGTTGCTAACAAGGTACATATCTTTCTCTTTCTCCTTCATTTATTAGCTTGATTAGATCTAAAAGGAAGTCAGTGTCCATGTTAAGCACTTTTTTGTCTTGGCCTTAGGAGTCTAGAGACCAAGAGGGAATCCACTTGTCCGTAGGGGGATTGACCTACAACAATAAAGTAATAATGGTATTATGTTATGAACTAAGAGGGGCATATATATGGCTAAATGTATATGATATGACCCCAAGGGGGCGCATATATGGACCTAAATGCACATGTAATGTGTAAATATATATGCAATGGGGTCAACCTAGTAGAAAAGGGGCCTCATGTGAAAGTGTGAATAACTATATGTTGAGTCTCCATTTTGACACTTCTATTATCCTATATTATCCTTTATCTGAGTCTATTTTACCTATGATATGTGTATATGATTGACCATTTCCTCCACAAACTTACTTTTGTGACCTTGTCCATGTGGAGAGAGAGGTAACCTATGTTAAAACATGATTTGTTTGATTTTTTAATTAAATTGGATTAAAAGGTTGATTATTTATGCTCCTAATTATTTTGACTACTAATTTAGCAACTCCATATGGTACTACCACTGATCTGGTACTACAAATATCCTTGATCCATTACTCCACCTGATCCGGTACTCTGCCTGATCTGGTACCAATACTCCTCCTAATCCGGTACTCTGCAGCGATCCGGTACCAATACTCTGTGCCTCTTCTAGTACCAGCTCTGTGCCTCTTCCAGTACCATCTCTGTGCCTCTTTTGGTACCAGCTCAGTGCCTCTTCTGGTACCATCCTTAGCGCCTCTTTTGGCACCAACTCATCGTCTATTATGGTACTAGTTTAGTGCCCCTTCTAGTACCATGAGCCTCGTGCCTATTCCAGTACCACCATTGCATTGGTCCAGTACCTATATTTATGACTATGCTAGTCTGGTACTAAACCCCTATCTATAGGATTTACGTGTTGAACGATTATGCTGGTGGTGATTCCAAGAACTTAGTTGGATGGAAGTATCCCAAGGTAGGTTTGGAGATCACGATAGAATTCATCACTCATGCACTTCGTGTCATGAGGATGAATTCCATCCCTTGATATACGATATGAATTACCAATTGTAASATTTTGAAAAAAATTGATAATTATCTTCAAACMTTGGTTATAATGGCTCACCTTATTTAAAAGGGATGTTGTGTAGATGATAGTAGTAAGTAGTAAGTAGATAATGATACACATTGTTATGTTGAAGGAAATGTTGAACTATTGATTCACTCAATCAATTGAAGGAATACAAATGAYATTATGTGCAATTCATGGGAAAGAGTAAAATGTTTTAATATGCAATTTMTTTAGAGGTACCTTGCTGGTTTGACAAGGGCCCACCGCCCCAACCAAGGTAAACCTCCATGTACATGTCTTTGTGTGTTGTAAGTCAATTGTGTGAGTGTGAACACTTAATAGTTGTGTGTTGCAAATGATTTTAAATGCATAAACTTTCTAAGTACAGTACAAATTTATTTGATTTTGAATCAATGTGAGTGAATGGTTATACATTGAGCAGAGTGGATAATTCCATTTTCATTTCTGCAGATTGATATTTAATTGACAATCGTTAGATAGATATTTGGGATTGTTAAATAAGCAATGGTTATTGTTTTCAATTTATGATTGCGATGTTCTTAGTAGGTACGGGAACCATAAGACTTCATCTCTCACCTTCATGCTCCATGTAATGAAGTCTCTCAATCATATTGACTATTTCCTGTATTAAAGAAGGTTTGATTGGAATTGATAGGGTTATGATTGGTTTCTTTCTAAGAGTGACTAAAGTGAATTGTTGATTACTATTTCAAATGCTACAAGAAGCAAGATCTAAGTTCATCTCTTCATTTCGTGAGCCTATAATGAACATAATTGTCATCTAAGCAATAATATTTTCAATTGAGTGCTTGTTTGAGAGTTTTTGTTATAAGCTTTATCTTATGAGTTTGAAGTTGTGTGAAGTGTTCAGATATTCTAGAAACAAAGTGTTATGTTATTAATTATTTCATGATTGAGCTAGATACAACAAACATAGATAGGTTACATGTTTTCGGCACATATTTTGTAACAACTCTTTTGATTACGAACCCTGGATTGACATATAAATGAGTGAAATATATTAAGAATATATATACACCAACATTTTGGCGTCATTGTTGGGGAGTTGTAAATGGTAATAGGTATCATTTTGAGTTTGATTGGTTTGATGAGTTTGGATTGGATTTAAGGTCAATCTGATGGTGGAGAGAATATGGTAAGACGAGAGGTAAGAACCTATGCATCCAATTTGGTGGGGTTGCTCCAAAGTCAGGTTGTCCTCTTACCTTTGGTAG
Source organism: Picea sitchensis (assembly GCA_010110895.2). Classification (NCBI taxonomy): domain Eukaryota; kingdom Viridiplantae; phylum Streptophyta; class Pinopsida; order Pinales; family Pinaceae; genus Picea; species Picea sitchensis. The sequence continues at coordinate 136,729 of SNQJ01S0005628.1, read as the reverse complement.
TTAAGATTTTGTGTTTTATTAGTATTGGAATTTCTTCCTTTTATGAGTAGGTATAGGGATAGTAAAGGTAAATTTATTTCTTCCAAAATTTCAGAAAAATTAGAAAAACAAACAACAAGAAACTCTCCCCC